>QNTS01000567.1:378601-448860 GCA_003317085.1 Hucho hucho | reverse complement strand
GTAAAAGACAGGCATTGTAATTTTTTATTTGAAAACTGAGTGTCGAAGATGTGAATTTTTGTTGTTGTCTATCAACAATGACAGGCCACCATGGTCTGACAACTTGGTTGGAAAATGACTGAGGATGATAGCGGACGATATTGTCACTCCTATTTGTGACCAACCACGTGGATTCGGTCCTATATAGCAACATTTAAAATTGTGTTGAATAAAAGTAGAGACTCAGAGCTAGAAAATGGTATATCGTACACTGCATTTGAGGAACAATGGGGAAAGTAATTCTGCTTTGAAAGTTGATCAACCCCATTTTTAAAGGCCCTTGAGTGTGTTGGTACAGCTACTGGCGAGCTCTTCTTTGTCTACATCCATTCAGCATCATTCACATCCTATTACGCCTTAGTCCCATCCATCTCTTTAAGGATTCACATGTGAGGCCATGTGCTAAACAGAGTGAGTAGTGTAGTAAACAACCAAAGATTTCAAGACTAATTGTGTTAAAAGTAGTAGCCTACAATAAGGAAAAACTCCAGGTGAAAATATACTTTATCTAGTCCTTAGCCTATATCCTAATCTAACTTTGGTGCAGGTCATGTTGTTCTTCACATCACCGTCTCTGGTATACACACACTATATGAAATAAAATCGAAGTTTATTTGTCACATGCACAGGATACAGTGAAACGGTACAGTGAAATGGTTACTTGCATAGTAGCAATATCAAAAACAGAAAGTGTCCAGATAATTATTAGATGATGCTTACCCAGTCATGTGAAAGAAATGCTATAACCACCCCCAGCCGCATCTAGCTAAGTGGATGGTCACTATTGTCTAGATATGTACACATGTTCATAAAATACAGTAGATAGTTGTAATCACCCCCAGACACACCTGGCTAACTTGATGGGTCATGTACTGATCTGGTGAAGTGGAGTCTTTTGTTTAGACATGTACAGTTGAAGTTAGAAGTTTACATACACCTTAGCCAAATACATTTAAACTCAGTTTTTCACAATTCCTGACATTTAATCCTAGTAAAAATTCCCCGTCTTAGGTCAGTTAGGATCACCACTTTATTTTAAGAATGTGAAATGTCAGAATAATAGTAGAGAGAATGATTTATTTCAGCTTTTATTTCTTACATCACATTCCCAGTGGGTCAGAAGTTTACATACACTCAATTAGTATTTGGTAGCATTGCCTTTAAATTGTTTAACTTGGGTCAAACGTTTCGGGTAGTCTTCCACAAGCTTCCCAAAATAAGTTGGGTGAATTTCGGCCCATTGTAATAGAGCCTGTGTGTAGCTGGTGTAGAGGAGTCAGGCGCAGGACAGCAGATATGAGTAAAAAACTCAAAATTCCAATACAACTCAAATAATCGAGCCCACAATAACGGACCGTATTACAAACAAGCAATCACGCACAAAAAACATGGGGAAAACAGAGGGTTAAATAATGAACATATAATTGGGGAATTGAAACCAGGTGTGTGAAACAAGACACAACATGAACATGAAAAGTAGATCGCCGATGGCTAGAAGACCGGTGACGTCGACCGCCAAACGCCGCCTGAACAAGGAGAGGGACCGACTTCGGCGGAAGTCGTGACACCCATTCCTCCTGACAGAGCTTGTGTAACTGAGTCAGGTTTGTAGGCCTCCTTGCTCGCACACTCTTTTTCAGTTCTGCCCACATATTTTCTATAGGATTCAGGTCAGGGCTTTGTGATGGCCACTCCAATATCTTGACTTTGTTGTCCTTAAAACCTCTTAGGGAGCAGTGGGTCACCTGCGCCAAATTCAAATTACAAAAGTAGTAATATAAAACATTCATGAAAATACAAGTGTTGCATACTGTTCAAAAGCTTACAATCTGGCAATCTCACAGCGTTGTCAGATTTCAAAAAGGCTTTACAGCGAAAGCATAACATTTGATTGTCTGAGGACAGCGCCCCGCATATTTTCAGCATTAGCATAAAACATAACCAGCACGGGTGTCACAAAACTCAGAAAAAGCGATAAAATAAATCGCTTACCTTTGAAGATCTTCTGCTGATGGCAAACCGAAGGGTCCCAGCAACACAATACATTTTCCTTTTGTTCGAAAAGTCCCTCTTTATATCCATAAAGCTCCGTTTGGTTGGCGGGTTTTGTTCAGAAATCCACCGTCCACTTGTCCAATATAGAAGACATAGAGACAGTTAAACATATACCTATAAACTTTGTCCAAACAACTCAATCAATGTTTCTAATCGATCCTTAGGTACACTAATATGTATATAAACGATAATATTTCACACGGATAATATCCTGGGCGATAGAAAAGTAAAAAACCGAGGCACACGCTCACGGTCCCACGCGTAAAAGAGAGAAGTCACTTCCTCACTCCACTTGCCAAAACTTGTCTTACTCCTCGATTTTTCAAGATAAATGCATGAAACCTTGTTTAAAGATTGTTGACATCTAGTGGAAGCCATAGGTACTGCAACCTGGGAGCTGGGTTCCAGTCTTTTCTATACCAAGTCAATGGGAAAAGAGGCACCTCACAGAATCACATTTTTCCGGGTGGATTTTCCTCTGGTTTTCGCCTGCCAAATCAGTTCTGTTATACTCACAGGCATTATTTTAACAGTCTATCCAATACTACTAATTATCTGCATATCCTAGTTTCTGGGCCTGAGTACCAGGCATTTTACTTTGGGCACGCCAGACTCTCCAAAACTCCGAACACTTCCGCCGCTCCCGAACAGTTAGCCATTTTGCCACAACTTTGGAAGTATGCTTGGGGTGAATGTCTATTTGGAAGACCCATTGGCGACCAAGCTTTAACTTCCTGACTGATGTCTTGAGATGTTGCTTCAATATATCCTCATAATTTTCCTTCCTCATGATGCCATCTATTTTGTGAAGTGCACCAGTCCCTCCTGCAGCAAAGCACCCAAACAACATGATGCTGCCACCCCGTGCTTCATGGTTGGGATGGTGTTCTTCGGCTTGCAAGCCTCCCCCGTTTTCTTCCAAACATAACGATGGTCATCATGGCAAAACAGTTCAATTTTTGTTTCATCAGACCAGAGGATATTTCTCCAAAAAGTACGATCTTTGTCCCCATGTGCAGTTGCAAACCACAGTCTGGCTTTTTTATGGTGGTTTTGGAGCAGTGACTTCTTCCTTGCTGAGCAGCCTTTCAGGTTATTTCGATATAGGACTCGGTTTAGTGTGGATATAGATACTTTTGTTCCTGTGTCCTCCAGCATCTTCACAAGGTCCTTTGCTGTTGTTCTGGGATTGATGTGCACTTTTCGCGGCAAAGTACGTTCATCTCTAGGAGACAGAACACGTCTCCTTCCTGAGCATTATGATGGCTGCGTGGTTCCCATGGTGTCTATACTTGCGTACTATTGTTTGTACAGATGAACTTGGTACCTTCAGGCGTTTGGAAATTGCTCCCAAGGATGAACCAGACTATAGTTTGTTAACAAGAAATTTGTGGAGTGGTTGTAAAATGAGTTTTAATGACTCCAACCTATGTGTATGTAAACTTCCGACTTCAAGTGTAGCTAGTGAGCTAGCTAAACAATGAACCGGCATCATCTCAACTCATACGACGACAAATACAAACGGATTGTCATAGCTATAGTGTGAATCTGCAGGTATCTAAAGCTAACCAACTAGGTTCAATGTTAGCTAGCTAACATTTGGCTGTAACTAGCAGTGGAAGTGGATTACTGATTCAAATAATATTAATACACAGACCGTAATGTTAGCGAGCCACCAAACTAACATTCGCTAGCTACCTAACAGTACGCTTTAACTTGCAATGAAAACTGCTTTCTGACAAAATTTGAAACTTATATCTGAAAATGTAGCTAGACTCTTACCCATATAGTACCAAAAGTTGACACACCTACTCATTCGAGGGTTTTTATTTATTTTTACTACATTGTAGAATAGTGAAGACATCAAAACTATGAAATAAAGGAATCATGTAGTAACGAAAAAGTGTTAAATCAAAATATATTTGAGATTCTTCAAAGTAGCCACCTTTGCCTTTATGACAGCTTTGCACACTCTTGGCATTCTCTCAGCCAGCTTCATGAGGTAGTCACCTGGAATGTATTTCAATTAACAGGTGTGCCTTGTTAAAAGTTAATTTGAGGAATTTCTTTCCTTAATGGTATGGAGCCAATCAGTTGTGTTGTGACAAGGTAGGGGTGGTATACAGGTCACACCTTCCCCTCCGTGGTGGGAACCACAAATGCGGAGATAATCCGTTCACCTACTCTGCATCTCACAAAGACACTGCTGTTGGAACCAAATTTGTACTCAGACCAAACGACAGCTTTCCACCGGTCTAATGTCCAATGCTTGTGTTTCTTGGCCAAAGCAAGTCTCTTCTTTTTATTGGTGTCCTTTAGTAGTGGTTTCTTTGCAGCAATACGACCATGAAGGCCTGATTTCACGCAGTCTCCTCTGAACAGTTGATGTTGAGATCTGTCTGAAAGCAAAATCAGAAAGCAAGTGCTGGTGCTGAGTTTAAACGGAACATTGAACAATATAACAAACACGAGTAGTGTATAGACATGAAACAAAGTAAAGCATTTATTTAGGTTGCAATTTCTGAGGCTGATAACTCTAATGAACTTATCCTCTGCAACAGAGGTGACTCTGGGTCTTCCTTTCCTGTGGCGGTCCTCATGAGAGCCAGTTTCATCATAGCGCTTGATGGCTTTTTCGACTGCAGAGGGCCAGTCCGTGCGTTAAGGTGGAAATCACAGATGTTGGGATCCAGAATGTCCTCCACTGGAATCCAACACCGCCCTTCTGGGCCATACCCCTCCCAGTCCACCAGATACTGTAGCCAACCCCCACGACGTCTGGGTCCAGTAGAGATGTCGTGGGGGACAGCATCAGCTAGGGGACCAGGAACCACCAGCCTGAGAAGGGAGACATGAAGAGTAGGTGAGATACGGTAATTGCTGGGAAGCTGTAACCTATACGTCACCTTGTTGACCCTCCGGAGAACCTTGAACGGCCCCACAAACCGGGTGTTCAGCTTCTTCAAATCAAATTTTATGTGCCCAATACACATGGTTAGCAGATGTTCATGTGAGTGTAGCGAAATGCTTGTGCTTCTAGTTCCGACCATGCAGTAATATCTAACAAGTAATCTAACAATTTCACAACAACTACCTTATACACATTATTACATCCAATTTTTAATTATTAAAGTGACTAGAGATTTGAGTCAGTATGTTGGCAGCAGCCACTCAATGTTAGTGATGGCTGTTTAACAGTCTGATGGCCTTGAGATAGAAGCTGTTTTTCAGTCTCTCGGTCCCAGCTTTGATGCACCTGTACTGACCTCGCCTTCTGGATGATAGCGGGGTGAACAGGCAGTGGCTTGAGTGGTTGTTGTCCTTGATGATCTTTTTGACCTTCCTGTAACATCAGGTGGTGTAGATGTCCTGGAGGGCAGGTAGTTTGCCCCTGGTGATGCGTTGTGCAGACCTCACTACCCTCTGGAGAGCCTCTTGCAGGGCAGTTGGAGTGGGAGGTTCCTGGTAGAAAGCCAAACACGATCCCATGGGTGGTACACGGTGAGTATCACTGCGGTGGCAGTCTGTCTGCTCCTTTTGACGGTGGACGGCGCGCTGGAGTCACGTGAGCATCGCTCCACACTTCTCCGCATCTGAACCACTCATCAACCGCCGACGCGTTGGTCTGGCCTGAGGTCCACGGAGCCAGGGCCAGCTGAAAACCCAGAACACACTGGAAGGGGGTCAACACAGTGGAGGAGTGAAGTTGCGAGTTCTCCGCCCATGGAACGAATGAGCACACTCCCTGCTGGTCCTTACACTGACTCCTCAGGAACCTCCCCAGCTCCTGGTTCATCCTCTCCACCTGCCCATTGGACTGAGGCCTATACCTGGAAGTGAGGCTGACTGATCGAGGCGCTCCATAAAGGCTCTCCCTACCTGTGATGTGAATTTGTGGCCACGGTCGGAGACAATGTCTTCCAGAAGGCCTGATGGAATAGTGCCTCAGAGGCCTGGAGAGTAGTAGGGAGACCAGAAAGAGGGATTAAAACGACAGGATTTTGATCTAAACACAACCACCAAAATGGTGGTGAAACTGTCAGAAGGGGAGATCAGTAACAAAGTAAATGGCTAAATGGGACCAGGAATGCTGGGGCATGGGAAGGAGTTTACCTGCTGGAGCGTTCCGGGGCGATTTGGTTTGGGCACACACGGAACAGGAGTTAATGAGTGACATCCTGCACCAAGGTGGGCCACCAGTACTTCTCAGAGATAGATTTGGTAGTGCGAGAAATACCTGGATGTCCAGCAACCACAGCTGTGTGTGCCCAGGTCAGCAGTGGATCCCTTATCCCCGTGGGAATGTAGATGCACTCGGGAGGACAGTTAGTGGGTGCCGGCTTCCTCTACAGAGCCTGGCGAATGTCCACATCTACGTCCCAGACCGCAAGAGCTACAACGTCGGAGGATGGGATTATAGGTGCATTCTGGATAGGACCCTCTCCCGAATCCTAGAGACAGGACATCAGCCTTGGTGTTTTTTAACCTGGGCGATAGGTCAGCGTGAAGTCAAACCTTGTGAAGAAAAGGGCCCACCATGCTTGGCGCAGATTCAGCCTCCTCGCTGTCCGTATGTACTCCAGATTCCGATGGTCGGTGAGGATGACGAATGTTTCCTTGGCACCCTCCAGCCAGTGTCTCCACTCCTCTAATGCCAACTTCACCGCCAGGAGCTCTCGATCACCGACGTCGTAATTCCTCTGCAGCGGACAGTTTCTCAGAGTAATATACACACAGATACAATCTCTGTGGATTACCCTGTCATTGAGACAGAACTGCCCCCACACCCACCTCTGAAGCATCCACCACCACCACAAAGGAGATCATGGGATCTGGGTGTTTTGAGCAAATGGGGCAGAGGTGAAACGTCCCTTGAATAGACAAGGTTGCTGGGCTCCACACCAAACTACGGGGACCACCATTGAGGAGAAATGTGAGAGCAGCGGCGACAGCTGAAGTTCCTGATGAAACGGAGGTAGAAGTTGGCAAACCCCACAAACCAGGAGGTATTCTTAGACTGCTCCCATTGTTGGAGTCCGTATTCTGTAACGTATATGCTGGGAGTCGGAAAGCAAGTGCTGAGGTGAATAATAAACACAATATAACAAACAAGAGTAGCACGCGTGTGTGTGTGTATATACATGAAACACATAAACAATACTGACTGGGGAAAGAACTTAAGGGAGTGCCAGATATAGGGGAGGTAATAAGTGAGGTAATTGAGTCCAGGTGTGTCTGATGATGTGCTGGTGAGCGTAATGATTGATGCCAGGTGTGCGTAATGATGGATCTCAGGGCCGGTGGTTAGTATACCGGTGACGTCGAACGCTGGAGAGGAGGAGCGGGAGTAGACGTGACAGTGAAGCATTTATTTAGGCTTCAATTTCTGAGGCTGGTAACTCTAATGAACTTATCCTCTGCAGCAGAGGTAAGTCTGTGTCTTCCTTTCCTGTGGCGGTCCTCATGAGAGCCAGTTTCATCATAGCGCTTGATGGTTTTAGTGACTTTTTCCGCATTGACTGACCTGCATGTCTTAAAGTAATGATGGACTGTCGTTTCTCTTTGCTTATTTAAGCTGTTCTTGCCATAATATGGACTTGGTCTTTTACCAAAAAGGGCTATCTTCTGTATACCACCCCTACCTTGTCACAACACAACTGATTGGCTCAAACACATTAAGAAGGAAATAAATTCCACAAATTAACGTTTAACAAGGCACACCTGTTAATTGAAATGCATTCCAGGAGACTACCTCATGAAGCTGGTTGAGAGAATGCCAAGAGTGTGCAAAGCTGTCATCAAGGCAAAGGGTGGCTACTTTGAAGAATCTCAAATATAAAATATATATAAAATATATATATATAAAATATATATAAAATATACACTTTTTTGGTTACAACCTGATATACAACAATATGTGTTATTTCATAGTGTTGATGTCTTCACTATTATTCTACAATGTAGAAAAAGGTAAAAATAAAGAAAAACCCTGGATTGAGTAGGTGTGTCAACATTTGACTGGTACTGGATATTATTTATATACTAATACAATTTCTTAGAGAAATATTTGTTTGACAAGTAATACAAAACTAAAAAAGATGGTCAAAATGATTGGATCCCCAGTTTTAAATACTCTAGCACCCTCCCATTTTGAGGATAATGACACTGAGCCTTTTTCTTAAAATGTTTTATGAGATTAGAGAACACATTGGGAGGGATCTTAGACCATTCCTTCATACAGAATCTTTCCAGATCTATGATATCCTTTGTCTGCGCTTATGGACTGCCCTTTTCAGTTCAAACCACAGGTTTTAAATTGAGGTTCCAGTCCAAGTTCTGGTCAATTAACTATTTCTTTGTTGATTTAGATGTGTGCTGTGGTGGTTTATTTCTTTACTAACAAATGAGGAGAGACAATCTTATCACACAAGTTTGAGTTATACTTAAACTAAATCTTTAATAGTGAGAGCTTTGCAATAGCAATGGCTTGTCAACGAATCACCACCGTCTCTGATGGTCCGTTGAGAGCGCCAACACAAAAGTACCAAGGTCTTGTATAAGCCAAGATCCACCCCCTAGTCTACATATCAAACCACAGGTGTTTGGAACAGGTCACAAGGTGAGAGGTTTTAAATGAGAAAGGAGTATCCCCCAGCCAGATAGCATACGCTATAAATTATGTTCAGTTTGGCCCTTAAGATGAGGTTCAGATCTCATTCCTGGTACTTCAATACACAGAAACACCAACTCATCCAATGGCATAAATCAATTGTCAACTCCAGATACTCCCATCTCAAGTAAACCCCTTCTTGACCCCACTCCTGGACAAGCTCACTGAGGGGAGTGAGCCCCTAGGTCATACACTATCCCAGGATAAGTGCAACATCAGAGATGACATACAGCAGTTCCAGACACTACCACACACATCCCCCAAAGTCAAAGGAGGGAGTGACTGGCGCTCAGACATTGTGGAGACAAGTAATTGGTTCCCCATTAATCACGCCATCCCTTCACATGGTTTAAGAATAGGTAAAGACACATTCAAAATCAAATCAAAGTTTATTTGTCACGTGCGCCGAATACAACAGGTGTAGACCTTACAGTGAAATGCTTACTTACAGGCTCTAACAAACAGTGCAAAAAATAATAAAAAAGGTATTAGGTGAACAATCGGTAGGTAAAGAAATAAAAACAGAAGTATATACAGTAGCGAGGCTATATACAGTAGCGAGGCTGTAAAAGTAGCGAGGCTACATACAGACACCGGTTTTCAGGCTGATTGAGGTAGTATGTGTGCATGTAGTTATGGTTAAAGTGACTATGCATATATGATGAACAGAGAGTAGCAGTAGCGTCAAAAAGGGGTTGGCGGGTGGTGGGACACAATGCAGATAGATAGCCCAATTAGCCCATGTGCGGGAGCACTGGTTGGTCGGTCCAATTGAGGTAGTATGTACATGAAAGTATAGTTAAAGTGACTATGCATATATGATAAACAGAAAGTAGTAGCAGCAGCGGGGGGGGGCACAATGCAAAAGTCCAGATAGTCATTTGATTACCTGTTCAGGAGTCTTATGAAGACAACGTTCCCTCCTGTCCTCTTCCCTTTCCGATATTCTGCATAGCACCAGGGACATGTGAAAGACAAGCCTGACCTCTCCCCTCTCTGGGCCCCAGGTGACTGAGCCCCAGCTGAGGGAAGAAGTGCAACTGCCAACACCAGAGTCCGAAGGGATACATTCTAATAACAAGTATATCACAAGCATATTATAAGATAAGACATTTTAATTATCTATGTTACTCAACTAATTCTGATTCTTCCACCACAGTGCTTGGGTTTGTTTTTTTGGAAGATTCACTCCTGGCAGAGGCATCTAGGTCTTTGGCTAAAATATCCTGGTACTTGGTAAAGTTCATGATGCCGTTGATCTTAAGTGCCACAGGACCAGTCGAAGCAAAATAGCCCCATAACATCAAAGATCCACCACCATATTTCACAGTTGGAATGAGGTATTTCCTATGAATTGTTCTTTCGAAAGCCAAACCCACCATTGGTGTGTGTGTGTCCAAAGAGCTCTATTTTCATATCAGATACTAGCAAAGCCTGGAGTTTGCTAAACTGCATTGGCACTTGGATTGGGACCCGTGCTATGGTCAAATGACACGAAAATAGAGGTTTTTGGCCACTCACACCAAATAAAATCAAATGTTATATGTCAGATGTGCCGAATACAACAGGTGTAGACCTTAGAGTGAAATGCTTACTTACAACCCCTTAACCAACAATACAGTTTTTAGAAAATACCTAAAAAAATGTAAGAGATAGGAATAACAAATAATTAAAGAGCAGCAGTAAATAACAATAGCGGGGCTATTGGGGGCACTGGTGTCGAGGTAGTTAATATGTACATGTACTGTAGGTGGAGTTGTTAAAGTGACTATGCATAGATAATAACAGAGAGTAGTAGCAGCAGTGTAGAAGGGGGGGCGCAATGCAAATAGTCTGAGTCTTATGACTTGGCGGTAGAAGCTATTTAGAAGCCTCTTGGACCGGCGCTCCGGTACCGCTTACTGTGCGGTAGCAGAGAGAACAGTCTATGACTAGGGTGGCTTAGACTATTTTTAGGGCCTTCCTCTGACACTGCCTGGTATAGAGGTCCTTGATGGCAGGAAGCTTGGCCACAGTGATGTACTGGGCCGTACGCACCCTCTTTAGTACTTTGCGATCGGAGGCCGATCAGTGGCCATACCAGGCAGTGATGCAACCCGTCAGGATGCTCTCGATGGTGCAGCTGTAAAACCTTTTGAGGATCTGAGAACCCATGCCAAATATTTTCAGTCTCCTGAGGGGGAATAGGTTTTGTTGTGCTCTCTTCACGACTGTGGACGACTGGGCTAGGGATGCACGATATATCAGTGAACATATCGGAATCGGACAATATTAGCTAAAAATGCCAACATTGGAATCGGTCGATGTCTAGTTTAATGCCCCGATGTGCAAAACCGATGTCAAAGCTGACGTGCATACCTATATAACGTAGGTACATGACGTAATGACGCCACGTAAAATGTTGCTCTACACATGCAACACATCATTCCCAATAGCCCACAATGTCAGCTGTGTGGATCGAGCAGTCAACAAGTTGAGCAGTCATTTGAAAGAGTAAGATAATTTCAGCGAGACAACTCAAAGGCGAAATCCGTTAATGCCAAGATAATGGAATTCATTGCCCTTGACAATCAACCGTCGGGGGTGATGTTGGCCTTCGCCGACTGGTCGAGCACCGGTACACATGTTGCCCTACCGGAGTAGGCCTAGGCATAGTATAAGGAGTGCACTGAGAGTCGGGAAGCAAGTTCAGGGAGTGACTGTTTTAATAAATAAACGAACCATGAAACACAAACAACGCACCGACATGAAACAGAGTCCATAACACCTGAGGAAAGAACCAAGGGGAGTGACAGATATAGGGAAGATAATCAAGGAGGCGATGGAGTCCAGGTGAGTGTCATGAGGCACTGGTGCGTGTGACGATGGTGACAGGTGTGCGGGAAAATCAGCAGCCTGATGACCTATAGGCCGGAGAGGGAGTATATGTCACACATAGGCTATTCTCAATCACAGCTTTATGAGAGATCAAGAGATTGAACAAACAATACTAGCAGAGCAGGATGAGGCAAATAGTCATTATTTTCCAGTTCTGAAGAAAGTAGACTTTGCTTCTATCCAGATTTATAACTTAACTCACTAAAGCAAAACAGCCCGTTCCTCATCAGCTGACTGTCAAATTTGCTCCATCGTGTGCGTGCCACACAGATGCAGTATCATGTGTGCTCCCTCTCCGGCCACTAGGTCAACAGGCTGCTTGTTATGGCACACCTGTCACCATCGTTATGCGCACCTGCAAGTCATCAGACTCACCTGGACTCCATCACCTCCTTGATTACCTGCCCTATATATGTCACTCCCTTTGGTTCCTTCCCCAGGCGTTGTTGTTTCTGTTTCATGTCTGTGTGTTGTTCGTGGTTCTTGTTTTGTATTATGATTAGTTTATTGATTAAATCACTCACTCCGTGAACTTGCTTCCCGACTCTCCGCGCACATTGTTACATGCAGACAGACTCACACAAATTTGTTTCATGCTGAAGCTCCACCAGAAAGGCAATTACAGTAGCCTCTGTCCAGGGTTTCAAAAACATTTTTTGTTATGATTCGTACAGTTGTAGCATGCATTTTCGCGCTATAGCCCAACAGGGGTTTTTAGCAGATTTTATTTATAAAAAATCTTTATATATATTTGATTACGTTGGCCAATAGAGAGCAATACCATCGTATATCACAATGTTTTGTGAGTACATAATCACAAAACAAAAGTCGCCCAACCAGCATTTTGGAGCAGGCAGAATGTTTTCATGTTATTTAGTCAGTGAGACGCGTGCCCTCACTGTTCTGCTCCTTCAATGAGACACTGAACCTCAAGAGAATGATAAATGATCTGAAAACTGAAACTAGGTCTTTCACCCCATCTTTTCTCCCCCTCTCTCTTTCTGCCCCACGCTTTCTCTTTCTGCATCTTTCCCTTTCCGCTCCTGATCTATCTCTTTATTCTCTCTCTTGCTTTTTTCTCCACATTCTTTGAATCCCCCGGCTCTCTCTCTCACACATCTAGGATACACTGCTGGGACACCCTACAAGGTGCCCCCTGGTCAGTCCAATGGGGCGCCCCCTCCCTACTCCCCATCCCCTAACCCCTACCAGACGGCCATGTACCCAATCAGAAGTGCCTATCCCCAACAGAACCTCTACACTCAGGTAAGGTCCTGACATGGGCTCTACTCACTGGGGTTGGTTGTCTGTCAATATCGCCTACCTGCTTATAAGACGTGATTGATTAGCTCTCTCTACTTGTTTTTGGATTGTTTGTAGACAGCTAGCTTGCTGAGTAAAATTATCTGTGCTATAAAAGTAAGAAAGGCCAATTATCATTTTGTTCCTTTTCTCTCACTTCTTTCTCTTCCTCCCTATCCTCTCTCTCTGCCCACCCTCTCGCTTGCCCTCTTTCGCTCCTTTATTGTATTCTCTCTCTACCTTCTTCCTCTCTCTCCCTTCGCTCCCTCTCTCCCTATCTCAGATCAATTCCAGATGCTTTATTGGCATGACATACATTCTTCAATATTGAATATTGCCAATGCAATATTCCAAAAACCACTTCGATCTTCTCTTCTATTTCTCTCAGGGTGCGTACTACACACAGCCGATGTATGCGGCTCAGCCTCACGTTATCCACCACACAACAGTGGTGCAGCCCAACAACATCCCCTCCGCCCTCTACCCTGCCCCCGTCCAACAACCCCGCTCCAACGGCCATATGGCCATGGGCATGGTAGCCGGCACAACCATGGCCATGTCTGCTGGTAAGAAGTCAACACTCAACTACTAGGGTTGCAAAATTCCCAGATTTTCCAGAAATCCCAATTGGAATATTTGTTGAATCAGGAGGTAATAACTAGGATATCTGGAAATCCTACAACCAAGATTTCTGTAAACCTGGTAATTTTGGGAAAGGTACTTGAATTTTGCAACTCTATCAACAACTCAAAAAAATTGTTCACACTATAATTTGCAGTCATGTTTCTGTTTGGAGTAAAAGCTCTGTGTTTATAACAGATTTCTAACAGTATTTGGCAACCAGCGTCTTTCCATAATGATGACAACTGTCTGTCCATGTTACCATCATGACCTCTGTATGTCTGATTGACCCTCTCTGCCCAGGTACTCTGCTGACCACGCCTCAGCATGCCACTCAGCACATCGGTGGGCATCCGGTCACCCTGCCAACGTACCGGCCCCAGGGGACGCCTGGGTATAGCTATGTGCCTCCTCACTGGTAGACCCCACTGGACCCCACTCATGTAAGTTACTGTTCCTATATCACAATGTTATTGCAGTCTATGGTTAGGAGAGTTAAGGGCCGATGCTTTGATGCGTAAGTGCTTAGATTTTGTATTATTTTTTTATTATGAGAATTCTACTTTTGAATTATTGTTACATTTGCTTTTGGAAAATGATTTGAAAAGAGAAATGTGATATTTTCTTTGTAAATTACATATACTGTGTGTATATATAGATAGATAGATAGATAGATAGATAGATAGATAGATAGATAGATAGATAGATATGTGTGTGTGTAGTAGTAGTATATATACACATTGCATTCGGAAAGTATTCAAACCCCTAGACTTTTTTCAAATTTTGTTACGTTACAGCCTTGTTCTAAAATGTATTAAATAGTTTTTTTCCCCTTATCAATCTACTAACAATATCTCATAATGACAAAGCAAAAACAGGTTTTTAGAAAGAAAAAAATATTTACAACAAACACATATATATATATATATATACAGTGAGGGGGAAAAAAGTATTTGATCCCCTGCTGATTTTGTATGTTTGCCCACTGACAAAGAAATGGTCAGTCTATAATTTTAATGGTAGGTTTATTTGAAGTGAGAGACAGGATAACAACAAAAAAATCCAGAAAAACGCATGTGAAAAATGTTATAAATTGATTAGCATTTTAATGAGGGAAATAAGTATTTGACCCCCTCTCAATCAGAAAGATTTTTGGCTCCCAGGTGTCTTTTATACAGGTTACGAGCTGAGATTAGGAGCACACTTTTAAAGGGAGTGCTCCTAATCTCAGCTTGTTACCTGTATAAAAGACACCTGTCCACAGAAGCAATCAATCAATCAGATTCCAAACTCTCCACCATGGCCAAGACCAAAGAGCTCTCCAAGGATGTCAGGGACAAGATTGTAGACCTACACAAGGCTGGAATGGGCTACAAGACTATCGCCAAGCAGCTTGGTGAGAAGGTGACAACAGTTGGTGCGATTATTCGCAAATGGAAGAAACACAAAAGAACTGTCAATCTCCCTCGGCCTGGGGCTCCATGCAAGATCTCACCTCGTGGAGTTGCAATGATCATGAGAACGGTGAGGAATCAGCNCAAAGGGACAATGGACGGGGCCATGTACTGTCAAATCTTGGGTGAGAACCTCAGCCAGGGCATTGAAAATGTGTCATGGATGGGTATTCCAGCATGACAATGACCCAAAACACACGGCCAAGGTAACAAAGGAGTGGCTCAAGAAGAAGCACATTAAGGTCCTGGAGTGGCCTAGCCAGTCTCCAGACCTTAATCCCATAGAAAATCTGTGGAGGGAGCTGAAGGTTCGAGTTGCCAAACGTCAGCCTCGAAACCTTAATGACTTGGAGAAGATCTGCAAAGAGGAGTGGGACAAAATCACTCCTGAGATGTGTGCTAACCTGGTGGCCAACTGCAAGAAACATCTGACCTCTGTGATTGCCAACAAGGGATTTGCCACCAAGTATTAAGTCATGTTTTGCAGAGGGGTCAAATACTTATTTCCCTCATTAAAATGCAATTCCATTTATAACATTTTTCACATGCGTTTTTCTGGATTTTTTTGTTGTTATTCTGTCTCTCACTGTTCAAATAAACCTACTATTAAAGTTATAGAATGATCATTTCTTTGTCAGTGGGCAAACGTACAAAATCAGCAGGGGATCAAATACTTTTTTCCCTCACTGTATGTAAATAAGGTATTTCTGTTCTTTAAAAAAAAAAATGTGCTAACATTTCTAAAAACCTGTTTTCGCTTTGTCATTGTGGGGTGTTGTGTGTAGATTGATGATGAACAAAAAATAATTAATACATTTTAGAATAAGACTGTAAAAAGGGAAGGGGTCTGAATACTTGCTGAATGCACTGTATATACTTTTCCACATTTTTTCACGTTACAGCCTTATTCTAAAATTGATTAAATAAATACTCAGCAATCTACACACAATACCCCATAATGACGAAGCAAAAACAGGTTGTTGGAAATGTTTGCAAATAAATAAAACTAAAGAACAGAAATACCTTATTTACAAAAGTATTCAGACCCTTTGCTATGAGACACAAAGTTGAGCTCAGGTGCATCCTGTTTCCATGGATCATCCTTGAGATGTTTCTACAACTTGATTGGAGTCCACCTGTGGTAAATTCAATTGATTGGACAGTTCCTCTGTGGAGATGGGAGAACCTTCCAGAAGGACAAACCATCTTTGCAGCACTCCACCAATCAGGCCTTTATGGTAGGGTGGCCAGATGGAAGCCACTCTTCAGTAATAGGCACATGTCAGCCCGCTTGGTTTGCCAAAAGGCACCTAAAGACTCTGACCATGAGGAACAAGATTCTCTGGTCTGATGAAACCAAGATTGAACTCGTTGGCCAGAATGCCAAGCGTTACGTCTGGAGGAAACCTGGCACCATCCCTATGGTGAAGCATGGACCTCAGACTGGGACTGGACATTACTTATACCCGATCGAACATCTCTAGAGAGACCTGAAAATAGCTCTGCAGCGACGCTCCCCATCCAACCTGACAGAGCTTGAGAGGATCTGCAGAAAAGAGTGGGAGAAACTCCCCAAATACAGGTGTGCCAAGCTTGTAGCGTCATACCAAAGAAGAATCAAGGCTGTAATCACTTCCAAAGGTTCTTCAACAAAGTACTATTTAAAGGGTCTGAATACTTATGTAAATGTTAGATTTCAGTTTTTTATTTGTAATAATTTAGCAAAAACTTCAACAAACTGGTTTTTGCTTTGTCATTGTGCGGTATTGTGTGTAGATTAAGAAAAAAACAACTATTGTAACGTAACAAAATGTGGACAAAGTCAAGGGGTCTGAATACATTCCGAAGGCACTGCGTTGTTCATGTGAAATGTTTCTTCTCCATCCCTCCACTTCTCTTCCTCTCTCCGTCTCTCTCTGTACCTCTTTCCCCTCAGATCGGGAGTCAATATCACTCACAACAACTCAAGTCTTACATTGGTGCAGGAGGCCTGGCATACAAGCACCAAGTCTGTCTGCAAGAACAAAAAACTAAAGTGCAAGGATCACTTTATGCATTCTTTTGTGATTTGGAAAAGCAGCTTTTTCATGTTTTTATTATTTTTGACCAGCCTCAGTTTTTTGGGGATTAGTTTCTTTGATTTTGACTCTCTTGTAATCCAGACACACACTGACCAGCAGTATGGTACATTTATAGTACATTTGTGCTTCTTTTTTACGTTTGTGTGTGTGTGTGTGTGTATTTTTGTGTTCTGAACACTGGTTCTGACGCAAATCCAGTCCCTTCAGCCGTGAGAATGTGAACGTCTTTGTATGCTGCCAAATTCTAATGTGGGGAAAAAAAACTTTATTTTTCAGGCGAGTATCGGTCATTTATTTTCCAGTCATTCTTGGGGGGAAAGCACCGTACAAGTGTCACGCCTCAATTTCCTTTCACCCTTTTTGATTTGCCATCCCATTTGGGTTTACGTTCACACACAATCATCTTCCAGCACAAGATAATAAGGGTCGTCTTCCAGCTTGTAGCAACAGTGCATTAACTTGGCTTCTTTAATATTTTACCCGCTATATCAGTCAAGTTGGGTGCGCATTTTGGTTTTTGCCCTAGCACTACGCAGCTGATTCAAATAACCAACTCATCATCAAGCTTTGATTATTTGAATCAGCTGTGTAATGCTAGGGCAACAAATTAAATGTGCACCCAGAGGGGACCCCAGGACCGACTTTGGGAAACCCTGCACAAGGAGAAAGACTAATACCGTAAGTACCATAATAGTTACACACCATGTAGAGGATATTTTCAGTAAGTTCAGTGGACATAGTTAGCTTGTAAGTCTACTAGAGTAGAGTAAGAAATTGAAATATCTATACATGACTATATTATATATAGGTATACTGATGTGTCAGCAAGCGCCTGTGTGCGTT
The DNA here is from genome assembly GCA_003317085.1 of Hucho hucho. Lineage (NCBI taxonomy): Eukaryota > Metazoa > Chordata > Actinopteri > Salmoniformes > Salmonidae > Hucho > Hucho hucho. Next base: position 430,918 of record QNTS01000567.1, on the reverse strand, counting down.
TGTAGTTCTTTTGTACACATGAAAGCTTGCCGAACATGCAAACACACTCGCATTTAGGTATTTCAGTTGGCATGCGTAAGGTGCGTACTGACACACTTGCTCACAGATATACATTTACAGATGTATAGGACATCGCACACATTTTAAAAGTGTAGATGGTATAGGATGCGATGGATAGATGACTGGATAGGGTCTCCCTCGTACCTTGCAGGCTATGTTGTAAACTGAATCCAGTTCTAGTCTAGTATCAACAAAGGTGCATGGAGTTTGAAGGGTGAGGCAAATTGTCAGTAGAACCAGGGATAGCTAAGTCAAAGGATTCAAAAGGGATTTAAAGTCAATAGCTGGCCAACACACTTAAGAACAGCAGACTTGAAAGAGGGGGAAATGAGTACAAGGGGAGTAGTGAGTGGAAAAAGCAAGAAAATAATCTAAATTGTTCAGTGGTCAAGCATCAATACACATAGCCCTGTGCTGCATGCCTCCCATCAATCTCACAGGCTAGAGATAAGTGTTATTCGCAGTAAAGATCCCATGTGATGTCATGTTTACATGTTTAATAAAGATTTAGCCCCTGATCAGTGTCATCAGTTCCTCAGGTGACCAGGAGAGGGCAGAAGTGAAGGGTGCAGGGCCCCCTATTCCTTACCTATATAGGTCTCTGGTCAAAAGTAGTGCACTATATAGGGAATAGGTTTTAGAAACCTGACTGACCTCAACACAGTGTGTCCCAAGAGAATTGTGTTCCAGAGAATTGTCATCTGGTCTCTATGTGTCTGTTTCTGAGTAGTCCATGCAATTGAAACTAGTTCACCAGTCTTGTAAACGCTTTTAAACAATGGCAGGTGGAAAAACACTTTATTTTGGACCTAGGTCTCATACGATTAGTGAAAGGAAACATTTTGTTTGCATGTTGGTCAACCTGCTACCTTGCTAGGCCCTCCCTTCAGAGTAGCTAATAGAACAGGCCCAGGAAGTCATTGTTTCCAGGGCAGACACCATGGAAGGAAGTTAGGATCGTGAAGGGACTCATGCGTATGAGGGAAAAATTTGTGTTGAAACAGGAAATTGGGATTTTTTAATGGTTTCATGTCCCTTTAGTCTGGGGGGCAAAAACCCTATGACTGGGGCACTGGGTTGGGAGAGGTCCGTGTGGGACGTGTTGACATCCAAATCGAACCCTAGCCCCCCAGGGTGGGGGTCAATTCCAATTTAATTTAAAATTCCAATTCAATTCTTGAATTCACTATGAAATGGAGAATTTGTTGAATTCAATTTGAATTCAATTTTTTTTTTTGAATTTTATGGAATTGGATTTCAATATTTGTTAGTTGATGGAACTAATGCACTTAGTATAAAAAATAGACTGCAGGATTTGTGTTGAATCATTTCAACTTGTAATTTTTGGGGATAATATTGAATTATGAATTGAATTATTTGAATTGACCTAACATTGGAATTGAGAGGAATTGAATTATCTCTGAATTCAAAGACTAGGGAGGGAGTTGAATTGTATTTATTGGAATTTACAGGGAGAGGGAATTGAATTAGTGGAATTAACCCCAACACTGCTAGCCTCAACTCCCTCCCTAGTCCCTACAACTGCAGACCTGAGAGGATTGGGATAGGTGAAAGCAATATGGCTGACATTTCTACCTAGAAGTACAGTATATTGACCCAGTCCGCCTAGATCCACAGGAGTGGCTAGGGTGTAGGGGCTAGGGATCCATTTTGAATTTATAAATGGAGTTATCAAGGAAGCAGGGTTCAGCTTGGGTTGAGTTTGAAGGTTGTGAGCAGGAGTTCCATACTAGGTTATTATGGTTCAGCACTAGGTTACTGTGTCATGACCACATATGTTATCATGTGAGTGTGTAAAAAATGTATTGCACAAACATCTAAAAGTAATAATCTATGCTAAATAACAGGTACTTAGCTCATCTTTTAAGAGACATTTTACGATTTCTTAAGAGTTAATTTAGTTCAGTGCATTTGATAGCGTACTCTTTGGTCTCAATAAACAACTGTACATTTCAGATATCTGTTGTGAATAATTGCTATTGCTTCTTTCAATCTGTTACAATTAGTTAACCACTACGTACAATTAAAAATTCAATTTTATTTGACACAGTGTAACCCCGCCAGTAAAAAAAGAACAAAAAATAGGTATTCATCACCCAAAATATTACAATTTATAGAGTAGCATTCACTAGTGAACGGGGTATAGATGTGTGTGTATAGGAGTGTGTGTGTTGATTGTGTGAGGAAACGTATCAGTGGGCAGTGTGGTATCAACCCCTCATCTCCCGTGTAGTGTGTGCGTGTCTGTGCGTATCTGTGTCTGTGTGAAGCATGTATGCAGTCCTGTGTGAGTTTCCTCCCAAAATTGCACTGGTCAGACTGTGTAGAGCTAACGTGGCCCAACCTCCACTTTCCCCTGTCAGTAGCATATCACGGAGCCAAATAGAATAAGAACATTGAAAACAAGTCTCAAATGTACATTTATTGTGCTACATTTTCTGGGAGCATTAGAGCAAGGAAACACAAACAATCAGACAGCTTTTTTTTGAGACCATTGACAAATATTGTTTTGTAGTGCTATTCACTAGAACATGTAATGTGATGCAAGAACTGAACAAGGCATATGACTAGTTGCACAGGCCCAAATGTATGTGAATGCTATGCTGAGTGCTAAATATCTGGAGGTTCAAAACCTCCAAAATAACCATGTGTACTACGAGTATAACCTCTGTGTTTAAAAAAAGGGATTAAAAGAATGATACACTTTTCATTTCTGGTATGTAATTTAAGAGATTTTTACCGTAAGTGTTATTTAAGGTTTTGTTGATTGATTGATGTTTATTATTCTTAAAATAGAAGATCATTATGGTTGAGCTGATGTGGGTTGCCTCTTAGGGCTTCAGGGGGCATTTCAGAACACACATCTGTAGGATGAGTGGAGCAGATGTGGGGAGGGGCAAAATCTGGCAACCTGGTCAGAAACGACTGGCATACAGTCCCCACTCGCTGGCCTTTCCCCGCAAAGACCCAGGGCATTGAAACACGAGAAATGTACCCAGAACCAAACTGACACCACAAACAGACGTTCCCTGAACATCTAGGGAACCTAATGTGCTAACTGGGCATACTGTAGACTGAAAGCTAGCCTGGAGTCAAGTCCTTACACTACAATTCATGTTTATTGAAAAATGCTAAAGGGTATGGGTCCAGAGATTGTGGATTGAGGCATGAGAGTTGTAAACTGGGATCAAAGCTCCTTTTGCTACAGTATGTTTCACCGCTGTTCACTTCATGTTATGTGTAACATCCCTGCAACGTAGCAAACTCAGTCTGAAATTTTAGGATCTGGGAGCTGCCCTTGGTGTCTCAGTGCCTGGAGGTCAAGAAGCAAGCAGCTTTTCGACCTCCAACACTAATTTCGAGAGAGGGAAGTATACTCGTCTTCCCAGAAAATTATCTATTTTTCAGACCGACTTTATAAGAGTCAGCACCTTGAGATTAAAACTACTTCCGAACTAATGGCCCCCAGAGTCTTTGCGATGTTCTGTCACTACGTTGCAGCAATGCTGGCAGAACGTTTTATAACATGCGGTTGGGATGTTCTTGAAGCAAAGACCCACATCAGACTTGTGTATATGAAGTGTAAATCTGTTTTTGTTTTTATGTTCTAATGAGGATCGGATAGTGGTCCTGGTAACAAGGCAAGTTTGTAATTGTATAATACTTACTGTACGATGTAGAACATTCAATAACTATTAAAATCTTTCCCAAAAAGCCCAGCTTTTACTTATGTTTGTCCTCCACCAATTCATCTTAAAGGAACGTTGTGGTCTCTCTTGATTTGTAAATTATTGTTTTGACTGTAAACTGCAAAAAAAGCAAATGTTCAAGGGATAAGATGTACACTACACTTCAGATTTCTAACATCAGCTATGCATCAGTGGAGAAACGTTATTGAATGGGCTAACTGGGCATACTGTGGGAGCCTTGAAGAAATGCCGGGGCCGATTTCTGGTCCAAGTCTGTCCCTGTTCACAAATGCAGTGCAATTGCATTCTCCCGTGAATCTCTTTATAAGCACATCAGACTCAGTGCACTGCTATCTGCCTGTACAAGACAACCTGGAAATTGTTTTACTCAACCATGTTGAATCTGTATACTTTTGTCGTGACATGTCATTTATCTGTAGGAATACATCTCTATATTGATCTGAGATAACTGAGGGGAAATTATAAAATAGGTGTTTTTCTGAGGGCCACAGCATAGACCTAAACGCACAGTGCAGGGGTCAGATATGTATTACCTAATCTCCAACGAATCCTCATGTTAATGAAGCAGACATGGTCACTAGAAGGACGTAGGCCACGGTGAGTCTACATCACAAATTCCCAACACAGAGCAATGCAATCCCCACGAAAAGTACCGTGCACGTCCTCAGCGTGCCGCCATCCCCCTTCTCTCCTCCACCGGAAACCCCGCTGAATCGCAAACTTCGCTTTTATGTTCCCGGAGACAGTCGATTTTCTACAGGACTTCATCGGTGTTTTGAGTTGGGTCGTCATGGCCGCCTGAACCAGACTAAATTCACCCAGTGCATGGTTATCATTCTGTATTTTACATACAATCGAAAGTTTTTTACGGAATTTTGCGGATTAACGCCAATATTTGTTAGGAAAATAAAAATTCCATGTAAAAAATCTAACATGCAGCCTCCGCCAAGAAAGGTGAGTTGGCACGGTTTTACTTTTCTCTGCAAATGTTTCGACGAATGTTGCTTATGTAGCCTAACGTTAATTGTTGAAAGATGCACGCTTTGGTGTAGTCCAATTTTAAGATAAGCAACCACCACACAGTGTTATAGTTCTTATCAAACGCAAACAAGACATTTTGGTTAGTGAGTTGTTTTAGATATTCTAAACTTGAATATTTTTTTTATGTTCCAAAGTAGGCTAAGAAATGTCCTGGGTCAAATGGTACTCAATTCAATAAAAAAAAACTGTTCTCACGGTTCCAAACTGTAGCCTTTTCTTGGCTTAAACTATATAAAAAAATATATACATTGTAACGATCTTGGTGGAGAGTTGTTACAAGCGAAAGCGGTGCTGAATTTAGACCTCTAAATTTAAAAAGTAACTAAAACAGCAACAAACATATGGGAATCCTGTTATGATATATCATGTTCCAAAAACATTAGACAGAGAAGTCTGCTGTTTGGATAAGAAATTGTACTTCTGTTATAATTCCTATAGTCAACTATATCAAATTCTTTAGAGTTAGAATTGTTTTTTGTACAACGATGTTAATGAAATAACAACAACTTGATTTTGTAGTGAACAAAAATATGAATGCAACAAGTGTTGGTTTCATGAGCTGAAATAAAATATCCCAGAAATGTTCCATGTGCACCAAAAGCTAATTTCTCTAATTTTTTTGCGCACACATTTCTTTATATCCCTGTTAGTATTTCATCCACTTGACAGATGTGGCATATCAAAAAGCTGAGTAAACAGCATGATCATTACACAGATGCATCTTGTGCTGGGGGCAATAAAAGGCCACTTTAAAAGGTGCAGTTTTGTCACACAACACAATGCCACAGATGTCTCAAGTTGAGGGAGCCGCAATTGGCATACTGACTGCAGGAATGTCCACCAGAGCGGTTGCCAGATAATTGAATGTTCATTTCTCTACCATAAGCCGCGTCCAACATCCATTTTAGAGAATTTTGCCGTACGTCCAACTGGCCTCAACCGCAGACTACAGTCGTGGCCAAAAGGTTTGAGAAGGACACAATTAATTTTCACAAAGTCTGCTGCCTCAGTTTGTATGATGGCAATTTGCATATACTCCAGAATGTCATGAAGAGTGATCAGATGAATTGCAATTAATTGCCATGCAAATGAACTGAATCTCCAAAAAACATTTCCGTTGCATTTCAGCCCGGCCACAAAAGGACCAGCTGACATCATGTCAGTGATTCTCTTGTTAACACAGGTGTGAGTGTTGATGAGGACAAGGCTGGAGATCACTCTGTCATGCTGATTGAGTTTGAATAACAGACTGGAAGCTTCAAAAGGAGGGTGGTGCTTGGAATCATTGTTCTTCCTCTGTCAACCATGGTTACCTGCAAGGAAACACATGCCGTCATCATTGCTTTGCACAAAAAGGGCTTCACAGGCAAGGATATTGCTGCCAGTAAGATTGCACCTAAATCAACCATTTATCGGATCATCAATAACTTAACAAGGAGAGCGGTTCAATTGTTGTGAAGAAGGCTTCAGGGCGCCCAAGAAAGTCCAGCAAGCGCCAGGACCGTCTCCTAAAGTTGATTCAGCTGCGGGATCAGGGCACCACCAGTACAGAGCTTGCTCAGGAATGGCAGCAGGCAGGTGTGAGTGCATCTGCACGCACAGCGAGGCGAAGACTTTTGGAGGATGGCCTGGTGTCAAGAAGGGCAGCAAAGAAGCCACTTCTCTCCAGGAAAAACATCAGGGACAGACTGATATTCTGCAAAAGGTACAGGGATTGGACTGCTGAGGACTGGGGTAAAGTCATTTTCTCTGATGAATCCCCTTTCCAATTGTTTGGGGCATCCGGAAAAAAGCTTGTCCGGAGAAGACAAGGTGAGCGCTACCATCAGTCCTGTGTCATGCCAACAGTAAAGCATCCTGAGACCATTCATGTGTGGGGTTGCTTCTCAGCCAAGGGAGTGGGCTCACTCACAATTTTGCCTAAGAACACAGCCATGAATAAAGAATGGTACCAACACATCCTCCGAGAGCAACTTCTCCCAACCATCCAGGAACAGTTTGGTGACGACCAATGCCTTTTCCAGCATGATGGAACACCTTGCCATAAGGCAAAAGTGATAACTAAGTGGCTCGGGGAACAAAACATCAATATTTTGGGCCCCCAGACCTTAATCCCATTGAGAACTTGTGGTCAATCCTCAAGAGGCGGGTGGACAAACAAAAACCCACAAATTCTGACAAACTCCAAGCATTGATTATGCAAGAATGGGCTGCCATCAGTCAGGATGTGGCCCAGAAGTTAATTGACAGCATGCCAGGGCGGATTGCAGAGGTCTTGATAAAGAAGGGTCAATACTGCAAATATTGACTCTTTGCATCAACTTCATGTAATTGTCAATAAAAGCCTTTGACACTTGCTTGTAATTATACTTCAGTATTCCGTAGTAACATCTGACAAAATTATCTAAAGACACTGAAGCAGCAAACTTTGTGGAAATTAATATTTGTGTCATTCTCAAAACTTTTGGCCACGACTGTACATGTAACCACGCCAGCCCAGGATCTCCACATCTGCCCTCTTCACCTGTGAGATTGTCTGAGGGTGCCCCGAGGAGTATTTATGTCTGTAATAAAGCCTGTTTGTGGGGAAAAACATTCTGATTGGCTGGGCCTGACTTCCAAGTGGGTGGGCCTATGCCCTTGCCCAGTCATGTGAATCAGGGCCTAGTTCATTTATTTCAGTTAACTGATTTCCTTATGAACTGTAACTCAGTGAAATCTTAGAAATTATTGCATGTTTTGTTTTGTTCAGTATGAATTAGCACTGTTACAGTACATTTGCCATTTGTTATGTTCATGATTGTTTATGGATTACATTTCTCTCACAAACAGGGGAGCTTTGGCATACTAATTGCTGAGGAATAGTCCAAAGCCATTCAGATGTCAGTGGTATCGCTACAGATGATTATTTTCCTGAAATAGAAACACAACTTGGCCTATTAGATCAACCACTTTACCTGTTTTTGTAGTTGCCTGAATATAGCCTTATTTCAGCCTCAGTATATTTTCCCCTAATGATCGGCTGTGTTAGTCAGGCAACTAATGCTCGTGTGAGATCATTGAATAGTGTCCGAACTGACCATTAGTTTCAAGTTTTTAATGTCACGCGCACAAGTACAGTGAAATGCCTTTCTTGCAAGCTCCAAACCCAACAGTGCAGTATTCAATATTGCACAAAAAAATAACATAAGGTCAAAGCTGTGGGAAGTAGGAAAATCTGAATTTAATATACACCACACATATTGACACCTGCTCGTCGAACATCTCATTTCAAAATCATGGGCATTAATATGGAGTTGGTTCCCCCTTTGCTATAACAGCCTCCACTCTTCTGGGAAGGCTTTCCACTAGATGTTGGAACATTGCTGCGGGAACTTGCTTCCATTCAGCCACGAGCATTAGTGAGGTTGAGCCCTGGTATTTCGTATTTTATTAGGATCCCAATTAGCTGTTGTGAAATCCGCAGCTACTCTTCCTGGGGTCCACACAGAACATGACATAATACAGAACATTAATAGACAAGGACAAAACTACATACATTTAAAAATGCCACACACAGCCTACATATCAATACATACACACAACATAGCTAGGTCAAATAGGGTGATGTTGGGCGATTAGGCCTGGCTCTCAGTCGGTGTGCCAATTCATCCCAAAGGTGTTCAATGGGGTTGAGGTCAGGGCTCTGTGCAGGCCAGTCAAGTTCTTCGACACCACTCGACAGAATATTTCTGTATGGACCTCGCTTTGTGTACGGGGGCATTGTCATGCTGAAACAGGAAATGATCTTCCCCAAACTGTTGCCACAAAGTTGGAAGCACAGAATAATCTAGAACAGAGGTCACCAACCTTTTCTGAGTCAAGATCACTTTCGCAGTCAAAAAGCAAGCTGAGATCTACTGCTCAGATTATTATTATATATATTTTTTACATTAACCTCACACAAACAGTTTTGTAGAAATGAGGTTCGGGCAGGAGGCCTAATACATTATCACAGCAAATTGGCTATATGATTGGCCTGCCAATATTGTTAATCAGACCATATTATATTTCAAAACTCGAGCTTTGATAGCAAAATAGATCAGTTGGTTTAGCACTTGTGACGCACTGTGGAGAATGAATTGAAATAATTAGCTTTTTTATTTTACTGGACTGATGGTACCTGCATCTGATGGTCAATGAGGTCAAGTCACGACGTCAGTGATCTTCAGGTCGAAAAGTCGGAGCTCTAGAAAGATGCCAGAGTTTCCGAGTTAGATGACCATTCAAAAGGATTTTTCCCAACCGCCTCTCACGGCCCCTGCTCTCTCCTTCCTTTCCTCCGGTGAGACTGACCAGAGAAAGGGGACACCGTCTTCCACCTGATGGCGAAACTCAAGTCGCACCTAATCTGCCTCATGCACAAACTCATGTTGTTCCTATGACCAGAGAAAGTTAAATATTCCTTAATATTAAACACGACGAGCTGCTAATAATAATAAAACGCGGGGCTATCGATACTTGGCTACTCAGAAGAGCGTTTTGTAATAGTGTTGAATAAAAACAGTGACAGTGCTGAATATAAACATGAACTCATTCATAAAAACAGCAGCTCTGCTGTATTCGTTGAGTCTCTCTGTGGTCATGGTTTTAAAAGTTATTAAATCTTACGTAGGCTATTAAACTTGACTGTGGCCAGGGTCATGGAAGCTCTGTAGCCACGGTGATTTGAGCTATCCGATTGGGCAGCACAGTAGGTGCACTTGATTTAGTCACAAATTTGCTGGTCTGCCGGGTAGACTGAGTTTGTCTCATGGGAACACTTTGCTTACCCGGTGCGCAGGAGTTTTGAATCAAGTGCACCTACCGGCAACAGCCCAACAATATTTTAAAAAAGGAGCGCAAGCCTTTATCGTTTGTTGGCTTTTCTACAGAAATATTTGGTGATCGACTAGGAATGCCGGTCGAACGGTTGGCGACCACTGGTCTAGAGTGTCATTGTATGCTGTAGCGTTAAGATTTCCCTAAACTGGATCTAAGGGGCCTAGCCCGAACCATGAAAAACAGCCCCAGACCATTATTCCTCCTCCACCAAACTTTACAGATGGCACTATGCATTGGGGCAGGTAGCGTTCTACTAGAATCTGCCAAACCCAAATCAAATTTTATTTGTCACATGCGCCAATTACAACAGATACTGTGAAGTACTTACAAGCCCTTAACCAATAATGCAGTTTAAAAAAAATAAGTTAATAAAATATTTACAAAATAAAGTAAAAAAAAATAGTAACACAATAATGAGGCTATATACAGGGGTACCGGTACAGAGTCAATGTGGGGTACAGGTTAGTTGAGGTAATTTGAAGTAATATGTACATGTAGGTAGGGGTAAAGTGACTATGCATAGATAATAAAGAGCGAGTAGCAGTAGCGTAAAAAAGGTGTGTGTGTGTGGGGGGGGGGGGGGTAAATGCAAATAGTCTGGGTAGCCATTTGATTAACTGTTCAGCAGTCTTATGGCTTGGGGGTAGAAGCTGTTAAGGAGCCTTTTGGACCTAGACTGGGAGCTCCGATACTGTTTGCTGTGCGGTAGCAGAAAGAACAGTCAGCATCCCGGAGTCGCCTCTTCACTGTTGACGTTGAGACTGGTGTTTTGCGGGTACTATTTAATGAAGCTGCCAGTTGAGGACTTGTGAGGCGTCTGTTTCTCAAACTAGACACTCTCATGTACTTGTCCTCTTGCTCAGTTTTGCACCGGGGCATCCCACTCCTCTTTCTGTTCTGGTTAGAGCCAGTTTGCACTGTTCTGTGAAGGGAGTAGTACACAGCGTTGTACGAGATCTTCAGTTTCTTGGCAATTTCTCACATGGAATAGCCTTCATTTCTCAGAACAAGAATAGACTGATGAGTTTCAGAAGAAAGGTCTTTGTTTCCGGCCATTTTGAGCCTGTAATCGAACCCACAAATGCTGATGCTCCAGATACTCTAGTCTAAAGGCCAGTTTTATTGCTTCTTTAATCAGAACGACAGTTTTCAGCTGTGCTAACAAAATTGCAAAAGGGTGTTCTAATGATCAATTAGATTTTTAAAATGAAACTTGGATTAGCTAACACAATGTGACATTGGAACACAAGTGATGGTTGCTGATAATGGGACTCTGTACGCCTATGTAGATATTCCATAAAAAATCTGCCGTTTCCAGCTACAATAGTCATTTACAACATTAACAATATCTACACTGTATTTCTGATCAATTTTATGTTGTTTTAATGGACATTTTTTATTATTTTCTTAAAAAAAAAAAAACATTTCTTAGAAACACCAAACTTTTGAATGTGTGTACACACACACAGTACCACTCAAAAGTTTGGACACCTCATTCAAGTGTTTTTCTTTATTTTTACTATTTTTTACATTGTAGAATAATAGTGAAGACATCAAAACTATGAAATAACTAGACGTCGACCGATTATGATTTTTAAACGCCGATACAGATTATTGGAGGACCAAAAAAGCCGAACCCGATTAGTCTGCCTTTTTAAAAAATAAAAAATTATAATAATGACAATTACAACAGTACTGAATGAACAATTAACACTTTTATTTTATTTTAATTTAATACATACATTTATTTAGTCTCAAATAAATAATGAAACCGGCTCAATTTGTTTTAAATAATGCAAAAACACTGTGTTGGAGAAGAAAGTAAACGTGCAATATGTTCCATGTAAAAAAGCGAACGTTTAAGTTCCTTGCTCAGAACATATGAAAGCTGGTTGTTCAATATTCCCAGTTCTTCAATATTCCCAGTAAAGAAATATTAGGTTGCAGTTATTATAGGAATTATGACACGTTGACTTTTTCTCTCTATACCATTTGTATTTCATATACCTTTGACTATTGGATGTTCTAATAGGCACTTTAAAGTCATGAACAGCGCTGTGATCAAGCATTGCTAAGAGCTGCTGGCAAACGCAGTAAAGTTTGAATGAATGCTTACGAGCCTGCTGCTGCCTACCACCGCTCAGACTGCTCTATCAAATGTCAAATCATAGACTTAATTATGATATAATAAACACAGAAATACGAGCCTATGGTAATTAATATGGTCAAATACATAAACTATCATTTAGAAAACAAAACGCTTATTCTTTCAGTGAAATACGGAACCGTTCCGTATTTTATCGAACGCGTGGCAACCCTAAGTCTAAATATTGCTGTTACATTGCACAACCTTCAATGTTATGTCATAATGAACAATTCTGGCAAATTAGTTCGCAACGAGCCAGGCCGCCCAAACTGTGACATATACCCTGACTGCGTGCAGTGAACGCAAGAGAAGTGACACAATTTCCCTAGTTAATATTGCCTGCTAACATGAATTTCTTTTAACTACTTAGGGAGTAGCGGCGCGCTCCCGACACTACCCGGTGAAATGTAAGGCGCCAAATTCAAAATCCAAAAGTTGAACTATTAAACATTCATCAATATACATAGTCATCAAAAGCTCAAAAGATTGTTTGAGGATAGCACCTCTCCTATTTTCCACATTAGCATAAATTCATATCCAGCGCGGGTCACACAAAACCCATATAAGAGCTAAAATAAATCACTTACCTTTTGAAGAACTTCTGCTGAGGGCTTCCCAAGTGTCCAACGAAGACATCCAATGGTTCTTTTGTTAGAAAAAGTCATTTATTATATCCATAAATCTCCGTTTGGTTGTTGCGTTATGATCAGAAAATCCACCGTCGAGTCGCCCATTGAACCGTGAAGAGAACACGTTCAAATTATACCTATACACTTTCTCCAAACAAATAAAAAATATTTTTTTATGTATCCTTAGGTATCCTTTTATGTATATTTACTGTAATATTTCAACCGGACGATAACGTGAACGATAGGAAAGGAAAATAAAGTGGGGCGCGCTCACAATCTCGCTCCCGTGAAACGTTGTTGACAAATGTGGTCCCTTCACTACTTCCTCTTCCTATCTGTTCTGCTTAGTGCTAGAGCCTCCAGACACTGTATAAAGACTGTTGACATCTAGTGGAAGCCATAGGTACTGCAGTCTCAGTCCTTGTTAACATAGAAATCAATAGACAACCTGGAGAAAAAGGTAATGTACAAAAAAAACTGTACATCCGGATGGATTTTCCTCGGGTTTTCGCCTGCTATATCAGTTCTGTTATACTCATATACATTATTTTAACACTTTTAGAAACTTCAGTGTTTCCTATCCAATAGTACTAATTGTGTGCATATCCTATTTTCTGGGCCTGAGTGGCAGGCATTTTACTTTGGGCACGCCAGACTCTCCAAAACCGTCACCTCTGCTGCCGCTCCCTAAGAAGTTAACTAAATATGCAGGTTTAAAAAAAAATATTTCTGTGTATTGATTTTAAGAAAGGCAAAAGGTGTTTATGGTTAGTTACATTCGTGCAACGATTGTGCATTTTCCGCGAATGCGCCTTTGTTAAATCATCACCCGTTTGGCGAAGTAGGCTGTGATTCGATGATAAATTAACAGGCACCGCATTGATTATATGCAACGCAGGACAAGCTAGTTAACCTAGTAATATCATCAACTATGTGTAGTTAACTAGTGATTATGTGAAGATAACACAAAATAACACATGGAATCAGGTAGTAACCAAAAAAGTGTTATATTTTGATTTGTTTTTTATATTTGAGATTCTTCAAAGTAGGCACCCATTGCCTTGATGACAGCTTTGCACACTCTTGGTATTCTCTCAACCAGATTCATATTTTTTTTGTTATGCTAAATTTTCCATTGCAATTGTTTTTGCTACAAGTGTGCCCTAGTGAACATGACCCTGATCGACACACGACTTGCCGCTGTTAATGCGTTAACCGGAAACATGCAGATATACAGAGTTAAAAATAATGTGTTTGTGCTTATGACATTCAGTGCACTTTTTCTGAGTTATTCTTCTTCGTATACAAGAGATGTCTTTGGTTGTCTAGTCCATTTCTTCTGACATCATTTTTTTTCTCCCTCAGGTCAAGGTTACCCAGGAGCTGAAGCACACTCACGCTGAGCAGATGAGCAGACTACACATCAAACACCAGACAGAGTGTGACCTACTAGAGGACCTGAAGTAAGGGGAGGGTGGAGGGTGGAAGTTGGGGGTGGAGGGAGCCGGTGGATGGCAATTGAGGCTGCTTCTCTATCCCCAGTTCCATATCAACCCCTATCCCGATAGATATAATCAATGACAATTCTACATAGGGGGGGTTTAGCCGCTATTACCATATTGGTAATACCAATCCGATCTTTGTACATGTCTATGATATGAAGTACCCTGGGAGGGAGGCTAAGGGTTTATTTGGAATGTAACGGTAGTCTTGGGTTTCGCTTTCTTTTCTTTGGCTTGGGTGAGGTGACACCGCCCACACTAAACAGCTGGAAGTGAAAAGCAAGGAGGGCCTCCACTGCAGATGTTCTGGCTGCCATAAGTAGTTTGTTGGGGGGAAAGAGAGGATAACAAAGAGAGAAGAAAAACACTTAGAGATCAAACAATTCCGAGATGTTCAGCCAGTCACTCTTGGAGGAAAATCGAAGTTGGATAAAAATACCTTTCAGTGTTAAAATAAGAGTTGCATCATTCCAAAAGATTCCTGGAATCAGGATGGAATAATCAAGAAATCTTGGAATCCTCCAAATGGGATTTCGAGAAAGTTACTAGAATAAAATAAAAACATGTCACAGGGAGAATGATAGGGACAGGCAGTGATATAGTATAGGGAGGCAGGGTTGTGTTCATTAGGTACCAAACAGACTGAAACAGGGAGGGACTACCTGGACTCCAATAAGAAATTCATTTTCGTTTTCCATTGCACCGAATTTTAAATCAATGTTCTCTAATGAACATGACCCATGCAGAGGGAAAGGAAAAACAGGCCAAGAGGACATGCAAATCACCATAGAGGAAGCTGGATCTGTTGTGTCAGTCTGGCTTTGCTGTATACTGGAGCCCTTAGACAAATATTAACACACTGTAATTTAATATAAAAAGTCCAGTGAACGTGTGCTAGAAAAGAAGACTCGAGAGGGTGTCTGACTGTGGCTCGAGACCTCAGAGGCTCTCGTCCTCTAATCAAGGAGGCTGGAGGGTAGGGAGCTCGCAGGAAGCCCCCAGTGATGCACCACCTTTTGTAGAGCCTTCCAGATGAGGGAAGTGCAGTTGCTGTACCGGGCGGTGATCCAGCAAGTCAAGATGCTCTCAGTTGTGCAGCTATAGAACTTCTGGAGGACCCGAGGGCCCATGCAGAATTTCTTTAGTCACCTGAGGTTGAAGAGACGCTGTAACGGTGGTGGTGTGATTGGACCATTTTAGTTCCGCTGTGATGTGCACGCTGAGGAACTTGATGCTTTTGACCCTCTCCACTGCAGCCCCATCCACTGCTTCCGCTGTTTCCTTTAGTCCATGATTTTGCTGACGTTGAGGGAGAGGCTTTTCCTGGCACCACTCTACCAGGGCTCTAACCACCTCCCTGTAGGCTGTCTCGTTGCTGTCGGCGATCAGGCCCCCCACTGTCATGTTGTTGGCAAACGTAAGGATGGTGTTGGAGTCGTGCATGGCCACACAGTCGTGGGTGTACAAGAGGGGGCTGAGCACGCACACCTGGGGGGCCCCTGTGTTGTAGGTCAGTGTGGCAGAGGTGTTGTTGTCTACCCTCACCACCTGGGGTTTGCCTGTCAGGAAGTCCTGGATTCAGTTGCATAGAACATAGCCTGGAATAGGGAGAGAGACTGGGAGAAAGGAGGGACTAGTGGCCCGGGAACGGG
This sequence comes from Hucho hucho, assembly GCA_003317085.1. Lineage (NCBI taxonomy): Eukaryota > Metazoa > Chordata > Actinopteri > Salmoniformes > Salmonidae > Hucho > Hucho hucho. Next base: position 415,294 of record QNTS01000567.1, on the reverse strand, counting down.
AGGAAATATAAGTCAGTTACTGAAAGAATTCGGATTATTTTATTTGTGAGAGTGGAGGGACATAGGCCAGTAGATGCTGTGGTTCTCCAACTGTTTACATGTGAGAGAGAACAAGCTGTACCATACTCTGCTCACTCCTGGAACTGTTAAGACTCCAAACAACAACACAACTGGGACCCTGGGGATTATTCATTAGACATCAAATGGAAGAAAACGGACTGAAACAGGGAGGGACTATTTTAACCAATAATGCATTTGAATCTTTGTTTTCTGTTGTGTTTTCCGTTGCAATGAATACGACCTTGATAAGCAGTGAAATAGAATGGAGTAAAAATATTACAGCACGTCTACAGTCATGGCCAAAAGTTTTGAGAATGACACAAATATTAATTTTCACAAAGTCTGCTGCCTCAGTTTGTATGATGGCAATTTGCATATACTCCAGAATGTCATGAAGAGTGATCAGATTAATTGCAATTAATTGCAAAGTCCCTCTTTGCCATGCAAATGAACTGAATCCCCCAAAAACATTCCACATTTCCACTGCATTTTAGCCCTGCCACAAAAGGACCAGCTGACATCATGTCAGTGATTCTCTCGTTAACACAGGTGTGAGTGTTGACGAGGACAAGGCTGGAGATCACTCTGTCAAGCTGATTGAGTTCGAATAACAGATTGGAAGCTTCAAAAGGAGGGTGGTGCTTGGAATCATTGTTCTTCCTCTCTCAACTATGGTTACCTGCAAGGAAACACGTGCCGTCATCATCGCTTTGCACAAAAAGGGCTTCACAGGCAAGGATATTGCTGCCAGTAAGATTGCACCTAAATCAACCATTTATCGGATCATCAATAACTTCAAGGAGAGTGGTTCAATTGTTGTGAAGAAGGCTTCAGGGCGCCCAAGAAAGTCCAGCAAGCGCCAGGACCGTCTCCTAAAGTTGATTCAGCTGCGGGATCAGGGCACCACCAGTACAGAGCTTGCTCAGGAATGGCAGCAGGCAGGTGTGAGTGCATCTGCACGCACAGTGAGGCGAAGACTTTTGGAGGATTGCCTGGTGTCAAGAAGGGCAGCAAAGAAGCCACTTCTCTCCGGGAAAAACAACAGGGACAGACTGATATTTTGCAAAAGGTACAGGGATTGGACTGCTGAGGACTGGGGTAAAGTCATTTTCTCTTCAATATCCGGGCGCCCTTTGCAAGCTTGTCCGGAGAAGACAAGGTGAGCGCTACCGTCAGTCCTGTGTCATGCCAACAGTAAAGCATCCTGAGACCATTCATGTGTGGGGTTGCTTCTCAGCCAAGGGAGTGGGCTCACTAACAATTTTGCCTAAGAACACAGCCATGAATAAAGAATGGTACCAACACATCCTCAGAGAGCAACTTCTCCCAACCATCCAGGAACAGTTTGGTGAAGAACAATGCCTTTTCCAGCATGATGGAACACCTTGCCATAAGGCAAAAGTGATAACTAAGTGGCTCGGGGAACAAAACATCGATATTTTGGGTCCCCAGACCTTAATCCCATTGAGAACTTGTGGTCAATCCTCAAGAGGCGGGTGGACAAACAAAAACCCACAAATTCTGACAAACTCCAAGCATTGATTATGCAAGAATGGGCTGCCATCAGTCAGGATGTGGCCCAGAAGTTAATTGACAGCATGCCAGGGCGGATTGCAGAGGTCTTGATAAAGAAGGGTCAACACAGCAAATATTGACTCTTTGCATCAACTTCATGTAATTGTCAATAAAAGCCTTTGACACTTATGATGTGGTGCTGATCTGTTTTTTTTCCCGAAGTATTATCCACCTCGAATCCGGAATCCCCCAACAGAAGCTAGCCAGGTCATTAGCTACTAGCTAACGTTAGTATTTAGCTAACCACTGCTAGCGGACAGCAGCAGCTAACCTTTAGCTCGGAAAGCTCTCGCCAGTTCGTACAACGCGACTCAAACCAGAGCATACCGGACCTATTTTCTCTCCATATCCCCGGATTCCTACCGCAAGCTCTTGACATTTTCACCTGGATATTGCTGCTAGCTAACTGCTATCCGAGTGACTATTGGCTCACGTTGGTCCCGAAACAAGCACCATTTAGCCTGAATCTAGCCCATGCTAGGCCTATCTTCCGGCTAGCTGAAGAGTTTCATCAGCCACTCTTGGGCTACAACACCTATCCGGACCCGTTTTTTTTTACTGCCGGTGCAGAGCCCCACCGGGCCTTCACGACTGGACTACCAACGTTATCTGCCCGAGGGGGTTATTCAACCGGCCCTCGGTCGCAACGTCACCTGAACGCCGATCAGCTAACTGCGGCCCGCTAACGTTAGCTGCATAGAGCATATCGGCTGCTAGCTAAATAGGTCCATCGGACAATTTCTTGGGCCACTATACCTATTTTGCGACTGGTCACGACTGGTCTACCGACGGAAACGCTCGAGGAGGCTATAAATAGACTTCCTCCGTCTTCTGCTAGCTTGTTAGCCAGCCTTCCTACCCCCGGCTAGCTGTCTGAATCGCCGTGTCCCCAACCAGCCTCACTACTCACTGGACCCTTATGATCACTCGGCTAAGCATGCCTCTCCTCAATGTCAATATGCCTTGTCCATTGCTGTTCTGGTTAGTGTTTATTGTCTTATTTCACTGTAGAGCCTCTAGCCCTGCTCAATATACCTTATCCAACCCTTCAGTTCCACCACCCACACATGCAATGACATCACCTGGTTTAAATGTTTCTAGAGACGATATGTCTTTAATCATCACTCAATGTCTAGGTTTACCTCCACTGTATTCACGTCCTACCATACCTTTGTCTGTACATTATGCCTTGAATCTATTTTATCACCCCCTGAAACCTGTTCCTTTTACTCTCTGTTCAGGACGTCCTAGACGACCAGTCCTTATAGCCTTTAGTCGTATCCTTATCCTACTCCTCCTCTGTTCCTCTGGTGATATAGAGGTTAATCCAGGCCCTGCAGTGCCTAGCTCCACTCCTATTCCCCTGGCGCTCTCATTTGTTGACTTCAGACTCCCCAGACTCACCACTGAGGAACACAGGAGGAGATACAATATTTTTCTGTACAGAGGCAGACAAGCACACAGACAGGCAGGCACGCAGGCGCGCGCGCACACAAACACACACACAAACTCAAACACATGTACACTTAAATAGAGGAACACAACGCACACACACACCAATACAGTACACTAACCTGATGATGCAGCACTGGTCCTTGTTGTTCCTCTGCATGCTGAAGTAGCAGTTGTCTGTGAGGTGGCATCTCCCCAATCTTCTTTTTGGTGTACAGGCGGATATGGTCTGGCGTGTAGATGGGCAGCAGCTGGTAAGGGTTTACTGCCACCAGAATTGACCCTGTGTAAGTCTGCAGGAAAAGGTCAAAGTCAAAAGGTGAAATTGTCAAGGGTCATGCCAAGATCAGGGCAACAATGTTATCTGTGAGGCTTTAGTGATCGCTTGATTTGTCACTAGTGATAGTACGATTTGTCACTAGCGATGCCATGATTTATCGCTTTCTTTCACTGTGATTGTGATTAGGGTAGTCACTAGGCTTGTGATCACTGAGATAATGTGTTGTAAGCCTGATGACAACTGATCATTTAAATTAGAGCTACAAAATCATTGGAAGTTCAAGTTCTTGAACTGAATTTAGGCTAAAAATCACCTTAATGTGCATAATCTAGACATAATAATCAGTCATAATAGCCCATGATTTGTTGCACCTCCAAGCCCAGGCCAAAGCTCTGTTGTGTTCTAAAGGCCCTAAAGGCTCATGTTTGTTGAACATTTACACTTCGGTGGTAAAAGCACACTTAACAAGCTGGATCAAAGGTTAAGCCTGAAGCAGAGGCCAGCCTTCAGCCTAGCAGAGATTATAGCCATTCATTGCTACAATACCTATTTTGCCAATTGGCCTGGACCCCCGCCGACCCATCACGACTGGACTACCGACGTAATTCGCCCGAGGGTTTTTTTCAACTGGCTCCTCCATCGCGATGTCCCCTGAATGCCCATCTGCTAGCCTGCCGCTAGCTGTCTAGAACATATCGGACTATCAGACAAATTCTTTGGCCACTATACCTATTTTGCCAATTGGCCTGGACCCTTTTACCACACGGAGCTCTGCTGATCCACGACTGGTCTGCCGACGAAACAGCACGAGGGGGTTACATCAGACCCTCTAAGGCCCTTCTGCTAGCTTGCTAGCCCCGGCCCGCTAGCTGCCTGAATCGCCGTGTCTCCGGACCGCTGAGATACTCACAGGACCCCTATGATCACTCGGCTACGCATGCCTCTCCCTAATGTCAATATGCCTTGTTCATTGCTGTTTTGGTTAGTAATTATTGCCTTATTTCACTGTAGAGTCTCTAGATAGGCCTTAGTTAACCCTTTAGTTCCACCTCCCACACATGCGGTGACCTCACTTGGTTTAAATGTTTCTAGAGACAATATCTCTCTTATCATCACTCAATGCATAGGTCTACCTCCACTGAATTCACATCCTACCATACTGTACATTATGCCTTGAATCTATTCTACCATGCCCAGAAACCTGCTCCTTTTACTCTCTGTTTCCAACGTACTAGACGACCAGTTCTTATAGCCTTAAGCCGTACCCTTATCCTACTCCTCCTCTGTTCCTCTGGTGATGTAGAGGTTAATCCAGGCCCTGCAGTGCCTAGCTCCACTCCCATTCCCGAGGCGCTCTCATTTGTTGACTTCTGTAACCGTAAAAGCCTTGGTTTCATGCATGTTAACATTAGAAGCCTCCTCCCTAAGTTTGTTTTATTCACTGCTTTAGCACACTTGGCCAATCCGGATGTGTCTGAATCCTGGCTTAGGAAGACCACCAAAAACCCTGAAATCTCCATCCCTAACTACAACATTTTCAGACAAGATAGAATGGCCAAAGGGGGCGGTGTTGCAATCTACTGCAGAGATAGCCTGCAGAGTTCTGTCATACTATCCAGGTCTGTGCCCCAAAAATTTGAACTTATACTTTTAAAAATCCACCTTTCTAGAAACAAGTCTCTCACCATTGCCGCTTGCTATAGACCACCCTCTGCCCCCAGCTGTGCTCTGGACACCATATGTGAACTGATTAACCCCCATCTATCTTCAGAGCTCGTGCTGCTAGGTGACCTAAACTGGGACATGCTTAACCCCGGCCATCCTACAATCTAAGCTTGATGCCCTCAACCTCACACAAATCATCAATGAACCTAACAGGTACAACCCGAAAGCCGTAAACACGGGCACCCTCATAGATATCATTCTAACTAACTTGCCCTCTAAATACACCTTTGCTGTTTTCAACCAAGATCTCAGCGATCACTGCCTCATTGCCTGCATCCGTAATGGATCTGCGGTCAAACGACCTCCCCTCATTACTGTCAAACGTTCCCTAAAACACTTCAGCGAGCAGGCCTTTCTAATCGACCTGGCCCGGGTGTCCTGGAAGGATATTGACCTCATCCCGTTAGTAGAGGATGCCTGGTTATTCTTTAAAAGTGCCTTCCTCACCATCTTAAATAAGCATGCCCCATTCAAGAAATTTAGAACCAGGAACAGATATAGCCCTTGGTTGTCTCCAGACCTGACTGCCCTTGACCAGCACAAAAACATCCTGTGGCGTTCTGCATTAGCATCGAACAGCCCCCGTGATATGCAACTTTTCAGGGAAGTCAGGAACCAATATACACAGGCAGTTAGGAAAGCTAGCTTTTTCAAGCTAGCCTTATGGGACACTGTAAAGTCCATGGAGAATAAGAGCACCTCCTCCCAGCTGCCCACTGCACTGAGGATAGGAAACTCTGTCACCACCGATAAATCCACTATAATTGAGCATTTCAATAAGAATTCTTCTACGACTGGCCATGCTTTCCACCTGGCTACCCTAACCCGGTCAACAGTCCTGCACCCCCCACAGCAACTCGCCCAAGCCTCCCCCATTTCTCCTTCTCCCAAATACAGTTAGCTGATGTTCTGAAAGAGCTGCAAAATCTGGACTCCTACAAATCAGCCGGGCTAGACAATCTGGACCCTTTCTTTCTAAAATTATCTGCCGAAATTGTTGCAACCCCTATTACTAGCCTGTTCAACCTCTCTTTCGTATCGTCTGAGATTCCCAAAGACTGGAAAGCAGCTGCGGTCATCCCCCTCTTCAAAGGGGAAGACACTCTTGACCCAAACTGCTACAGACCAATATCTATCCTACCCTGCCTTTCTAAGGTCTTTGAAAGCCAAGTTAACAGATTACCGATCATTTTGAATCCCACCATACCTTCTCCGCTATGCAATCTGGTTTCAGAGCTGGCTATGGGTGCACCTCAGCCACGCTCAAGGTCCTAAACGATATCATAACTGCCATCGATAAGAGCTATTACTGTGCAGCTGTATTCATTGATCTGGCCAAGGCTTTCGACTCTGTCAATCACCACATCCTTATCGGCAGACTCAACAGCCTTGGTTTCTGAAATGATTGCCTCGCCTGGTTCACCAACTACTTCTTTTGTCAAATCGGAGGGCCTGTTGTCCGGACCTCTGGCAGTCTCTATGGGGGTGCTACAGGGTTCAATTCTTGGGCCGACTCTCTTCTCTGTATACATCAATGATGTCGCTCTTGCTGCTGGTAAGTCTCTGATCCACCTCTACGCAGACGACACCATTCTGTATACTTCTGGCCCTTCTTTGGACACTGTGTTAACTACCCTCCAGACGAGCTTCAATGCCATACAACTCTCCTTCCGTGGCCTCCAATTGCTCTTAAATGCAAGTAAAACTAAATGCATGCTCTTCAATCGATCACTGCCCGCACCAGCCCGCCCATCCAGCATCACTACTCTGGACGATTCTGACTTAGATTATGTGGACAACTACAAATGCCTAGGTGTCTGGTTAGACTGTAAACTCTCCTTCCAGACTCACATCAAACATCTCCAATCCAAAATCAAATCTAGAATTGGCTTCCTATTTCGCAACAAAGCATCCTTCACTCATGCTGCCAAACATAGCCTCGTAAAACTGACCATCCTACCGATCCTCGACATCTGTGATGTAATTTACAAAATAGCCTTCAATACTCTACTCAACAAATTGGATGCAGTCTATCACAGTGCCATCCGTTTTGTCACCAAAGCCCCATATACTACCCACCACTGCGACCTGTACGCTCTCATTGGCTGGCCCTCGCTTCACACTCCTTGCCAAACCCACTGGCTCCAGGTCATCTACAAGTCCCTGCTATGTAAAGCCCGACCTTATCTCAGCTTGCTGGTCACCATAGCAGCACCCACCCGAAGCACGCGCTCCAGCAGGTATATCTCACTGGTCACCCCCAAAGCCAATTCCTCCTTTGGCCGACTTTCCTTCCAGTTCTCTGCTGCCATTGACTGGAACGAACTACAAAAATCTCTGAAACTGGAGACACATCTCCCTCACCAGCTTTAAGCACCAGCTGTCAGAGCAGCTCACAGACCCCTGCACCTGTATATAGCCCATCTGTAAATAGCCCAACCAACTACCTCGTCCCCTACTGTATTTATTTATTTATTTATTTATCTTGCTCCTTTGCACCCCAGTTTTACTTTGCACATTCATCTACTGCACATCTACCATTCCAGTGTTTAATTGCTATATTGTAATTACTTTGCCACCATGGCCTGTATATTGCCTTACCTTCCTTATCTTACCTCATTTGCACACATTGTATATAGATTTGTTTTTCTACTGTATTATTGACTGTATCTTTGTTTTACTCCATGTGTAACTATGTGTTGTTGTATGTGTCGAACTGCTTTGCTTTATCTTGGCCAGGTCGTAGTTGTAAATGAGAACTTGTTCTCAACTTGCCTACCTGGTTAAATTAAGGTGAAATAAAATAAATAAAAAATGAAATGCTTGTAATTATACTTCAGTATTCCATAGTAACATCTGACAAAAATATCTAAAGACACTGAAGCAGCAAACTTTGTGGAAATTAATATTTGTGTCATTCTCAAAACTTTTGGCCATGACTGTACACTGCATAGTTATATGCACCACTTTTCTATTTTGATCAATCAAACGATTTGTCACAGTTTATCATTTATTTAACAAGCCATCACATTCATTAGATATTGGATTGATACACTATATAAACAAATTAGCGGATTCGGCTCTTTCAGCCACCCATTGCTGACAGGTGTATAAAATTGACCACACAGGCATGCAATCTCCTTGGCCTTGCTGAAGAGCTCAATGACTTTCGACTTGGCACCATCATAGGATGCCACATTTCCAACAAGTCAGTTCGTAAAATTTCTGTCCTGGTAGAGATGCCCCGGTCAACTGGAAGTGCTGTTATTGTGAAGTGGAAACGCCTAAGAGCAACAACGGCTCAGCTGCGAAGTGGTAGGCCACTCAAGCTCACAGAACGGGACCACCAAGTGCTGAAGCACGTAAAAATAATCTGTCCTCAGTTGCAACACTTATTACCGAGTTCAAACTGCCTCTGGAAGCAACGTCAGTACAATATCTGTTAGTCAGGAGCTTCATGAAATGGGTTTCCTTGGCCAAGCAGCCGCACACAAGCCTAAGATCACCATGTGTAATGGAGTGTTGTAAAGCTTGCCGCCATTGGACTCCATTGGATTCTGAAGCAGTGGAAACACATTTTCTGGCAGCTTCACCATCTGGCAGTCCGACAGACGAATCTGGGTTTGGCGGATGCCAGGAGTACGTTACCTGCCCCAATGCATAGTGCCAACTGTAAAGTTTGGTGGAGGAGGGCTGTTTTTCATGGTTCGGGCTAGGCCACTTAGTTCCAGTGAAGCAGACAATAACGCTACAGCAGACAATAACATTCTAGACGATTCTGTGCTTCAAACTTTATTTTTATTTAACTAGGCAAGTCAGTTAAGGACAAATTCTTATTTACAATGACAGCCTACACCGGCCAAACCCGGACGACGCTGTGAGGTCCATACAGAAATGGTTTGTCGAGATCGGTGTGGAAGAATTTGACTGGCCTGCACAGAGCCCTGACCTCTACGCCATCGAACACCTTTGGAATTAATTGGAACGCCGACTGAGAGCCAGACCTAATCGCCCAACATCAGTGCCCAACCTCACTAATGCTCTTGTGGCTGAATGGAAGCAAGTCCCCGCAGCAATGTTCCAACATCTAGTGGAAAGCCTTCCCAGAAGAGTATTAATGCCCATGATTTTGAAGTTAATGTTCGACGAGTAGGTGTCCACTTACTCTTGGTAATGTAGTTATGATGCCTAGCATGTCATTGGCTTTTGAATCTAAATGTACCATGCTTTGCTTAACTTATATAGTCTTGTAGTGTCCATTCAGTCTCTTTTCCCAGTTAATTATTATATGGTGTATATAATTCTGTTCTACCTTTTGTTCCTTGTAGGACATTCAGTCAGAAGAAAGCCGCTGTAGAGAGGGACTATGCCCAGGTGAGTGGTGTTCTCTCTCTCTCTCCATCCATCCTTAGTTCGCTCTCTCTGTCACTCTGGAGTCGTGTTCATTTCTGCATATGAATGACATTACATTGTGTTCTCATTTTGTCGCCAAAAAAGAAATCTCCCAATAATGACCCACAAAGACACCAACTGTGCCACCATACGAGGTTTGGCTATACAGTTGAAGTCGGAAGTTTATTTACACCTTAGCCAAATACATTTAAACTCCGTTTTTCACAATTCCTGACATTTTAGTTCTAGTAAAAATTCCCTGTCTTAGGCCAGTTAAGATCACCACTTTGTTTTAAAATTGTGAAATGCCAGAATAATAGTAGAGAGAGTGATTTATTTCAGCTTTTATTTTTTTCATCACATTCCCAGTGAGTCAGAAGTTTACATACACTCAATTAGTATTTGGTAGCATTGCCTTTAAATTGTTTCACTTGAGTCAAACGTTTCGGGAAGCCTTCCACAAGCTTCCCACAATAAGTTGGGTGAATTTTGGCCCATTCCTCCTGACAGAGCTGGTGTAACTGAGTCAGGTTTGTAGGCCTCCTTGCTCGCACACGCTTTTTCAGTTCTGCCCACACATTTTCTAAAGGATTGAGATCAGGGCTTTGTGATAGCCACTCCAATACCTTGACTTTGTTGTCTTTAAGACGGTTTTGCCATTGTCCATTTGGAAGACCCATTTGCGACCAAGTTTAACTTCCTGACTGATGTCTTGAGATGTTGCTTCAATATATCCACATAATTTTCCTGCCTCATGATGCCATATATTTTGTGAAGTGCACCAGTCCCTCCTGCAGCAAAGCACCCCCACAACATGATGCTGCCACCCCCGTGCTTCACGGTTGGGATGGTGTTCTTCGGCTTGCAAGCCTCCCCCTTTTTCCTTCAAACATAACGATGGTCATTATGGCCAAACAGTTCTATTTTTGTTTAATCAGACCAGAGGACATTTCTCCAAAAAGTACGATCTTTGTCCCCATGTGCAGTTGCAAACCGTAGTCTGGCTTTTTTATGGCGGTTTTGGAGCAGTGGTTTCTTCCTTGCTGAGCAGCCTTTCAGGTTATGTCGATATAGGACTCGTTTTACTGTGAATATATACTTTTGTACCTATTTCCTCCAGCATCTTCACAAGGTCCTTTGCTGTTGTTCTGGGATTGATTTGCACTTTTCGCACCAAAGTACATCTCTAGGAGACAGAACGCGTCTCCTTCCTGAGCAGTATGACGGCTGCGTGGTCCCATGGTGTTTATACTTGTGTACTATTGTTTGTACAGATGAACGTGGTACCTTCAGGCGTTTGGAATTTGCTACCAAAGATGAACCAGACTTGTGGAGGCCTACAATTTATTTTCTGAGGTCTTGGCTGATTTCTTTTCCCATGGTGTCAAGTAAAGAGGCACTGAGTTTGAAGGTAGGCCTTGAAATACATCCACAGGTACACCTCCAATTGACTCAAATGATGTCAATTAGCCTATCAGAAGCTTCTAAAGCCTTGACAATTTTTTTGAATTTTCCAAGCTGTTTAAAGGCACAGTCAGCTTAGTGTATGTAAACTTCTGACCCACTGGAATTGTGATACAGTGAATTATAAGTGAAATAATCTGTCTGTAAACAATTGTTGGAAAAATTACTTGTCATGCACAAAGTAGATGTCCTAACTGACTTGCCAAAACTTTAGTTTAACTTCTTAGGGAGCGGCAGCAGAGGTGACGGTTTTGGAGAGTCTGGCGTGCCCAAAGTAAAATGCCTGCCACTCAGGCCCAGAAAATAGGATATGCACATAATTAGGACTATTGGATAGGAAAAAAGTGTTCTAAAAGTGTTAAAATTATGTCCGTGAGTATAACAGAACTGATATAGCAGGCGAAAACCCGAGAAATTCATGTCCGGAATCTTTTTTTTGTGACCTTTGCTCTGTTTGATACTCTCCCTGTTGATTTTAATGGTATCCAGCTCTGAGATTGCAGTACCTATGGCTTCCACTAGATGTCAACAGTCTTTATACAGTGTCTGGAGGCTCTAGCCCTGAGCAGAACGGATAGGAACAGGGAATAGTCAAGGGAGCTCAGATGTCAACAAGATTTCATGGGCGTGAGACCGTGTGCGCGCCCCACTTTATTTTCCTTTCATAATGTTTAGGTTACCATCCGAGTGAAATATTATCACTAATATTCATAAAAGGATAGCTAAGGATGCATTATAAATGGTCTTTGATTTGTTTAGGAAAAGTTTATAGGTAAATTTGAACGCGTTCTCTTCACGGTTCAATGGGCTATTCGACGTTGGATTTTCTGATCATAACGCGCCAACCAAATGGAGATTTATGGATATAATAAATTACTTTTTCTAACAAAAGAACCATTGGATGTCTTCGTTGGACACTTGGGAAGCCCTCAGCAGAAGTTCTTTGAAAGGTAAGGGATTTATTTTAGCTCTATGGGTTTTGTGAGACCCGCGCTGGATATGAATTTATGCTAATGTGGAAAATATGTGGGGTGCTATCCTCAAACAATCAAATGTTGTGCTTTAGCCGTGAAGCCTTTTTGAAATCTGACAAAGCTGTGATATTGCCAAGAATCAGAGCTTTTGGTGAATATGCAACACTTGTATATTGATGAATGTTTAATAATTCAACTTTTGGATTTTGAATTTGGCACCTTACATTTCACCGGGTAGTGTCGGGAGCGGCCCGCTAGCGCGCCGCTACTCCCTTAGTAGTTAACAAGAAATTTATGGAGTGGTTGAAAAACGGGTTTTAATGACGCCAACCTATGTGTATGTAAACTTCCGACTTCCTGTAGTTAAGGTTGGCGTCGTTGGGAGGGTCAGGGCTCAGTTGTGGTCAGATCGATTACTCCTCTATCTGAGAGGACCGCTCTAAGGGCTCAGACACATTTTCTGGCCTAGAGTACTTAGCACCTCCTGAACATAATTTGCGAACCGAGTGCGCACCTACTTTACATGTAGAATCGCGTGAAAATGTTGGTAGTCATACACTACAGCGGGTGGTCCCTAAAACAAACGATCGCTAGATCCTCATTCGATGCGATGCGTGTCAGCTCCAAAAACTTCTGTCTCAGTTGTGGCGTATTCGTGTGGCCCACTTCCTCGTTGTGGAGTTGTTTTGGCCACAGCTTCCTGTGAATGTAAATGTATCATTTCAAAATCCCCCTATCATCCTGCTGTGGTCTATTCCGGCGTTGCATCCCTGTGTGGAATGTGAACCATTACTGTGATTTAAAAGAGGGTCCTGGCTTGTGTGTAACCCCAACCAGGCACTACCAAGCGACTTTAGCTGGGTGTGTGTGTTTTGAGGATTTCATTCACACCCTGCTCACATGCCATTCATATGTACCACAGTCTTCTATATCAAGAGTCACCTCCAAGACCGAGTGCCTCCAAGACACTTTCTCACACTCACTCTCCAACCAACACTATCTAGTCGGCTAAAGATTCAGGGTGCCACATAAGAAAACCAAGTATTTTGTGCACACACTGTGAGCCTGCTGAAGAAGGACACTAAACAATTCCCATCACCACATTATCTATTCATGAATACCGTTGTTGTGCTAGTAGCTGTGTTGTGCCGCCTATCTCTATCTGCCCTAAAGCCAATCCCGTGAGCTGCTATAATTGAACACACATTAAGAAATATTATTTAAGATACTCTTTGAAGAGGCAGGGTTTCAGATGTTTTTGGAAGATGGGCAGGGACTCTGCTGTCCTAGCATCAGGGGGAAGCTGTTTCCATCATTGGGGTGCCAGGACAGAAGAGCTTTGACTGGGCTGAGCGTAAGCTGACCTCCCGTAGGGGTGGGACGGCAAAGAGACCAGAGGTGGCAGAACGGAGGGCTCGGGTTTGGATGTAGGGTTTGAGAATAGCCTGAAGGTAGGAAGGAGCAGTTCCCCTTGCTGTTCTTTAGGCAAGCACCATGGTCTTGTAGTTGATGCGAGCACCAGACAGGCTCCGGCAGTCTGAATAAGTTGCAGGGGTTGGATGGCACAAGCGGGGAGCCAAGCCAACAGAGAGTTGCAGTAGTCTAGACGGGATATGACAAGTGCCTGGATTAGGACCTGCGCATATTTATGTGTGAGGAAAAGTTGTACTCTACGGATATTGTAGAACCTGAATCTGCAGGAGTGAATCACTACTTTTATGTTTTTAAAGAACAACAGTGTGTTGTCCAGGATCACGCCAAGGTTCTTTGCACTCTGGGAGGGGGACCCAGTGGAATTGTTGACTGTGATGGAGAGGTCATGGAGCGGGCAGGCCATCCCCGGGAGGAAGAGCAGCTGTGTCTTGCCGAGGTTGAGCTTGACATCCAAGCTGAGATATCTGCTAGGCACGCAGAGATGTGGGTCACCACCTAGGTGTCAGAAGGGGGGAATGAGAAAAGTAGTCATCCGCATATCAATGATAGGAGAGACCATGAGCGGATATGACGGAGCCGAGTGACGTGGTGTATAGAGAAAAGGGGGCCTAGAACCGAGCCCTGGGGGACACCAGTAGTGAAGGGCATGCGGTGCAGACACAGATCCTCTCTGTGCCACCTGGTAGGACTGACTTGCCAGTCAGGATGCAATCCAGGAGTGTGCAGAGCCTGAGGCGCCCAGCCCTGATAGGGTAGAGAGGTGGATCTGATGGTTCACACTGTCAATGTCAGTGGATAGATCCAGGACGATGAGAACAGAGGAGAGAGAGTCTGAAGCCATCTTGAAGCCTGACTGGTTATGATCAAGAAGATCGTTGGTCAGAGACGGCACGTTCAAATGTTTTGGAAAGTAAGGAAGGGAAACTGGTCTGTAGTTTCTTACATCAGATGGGTCGAGTGTTGGTTTCTTGAGGAGGGGAGTGACTGGCAATCAGAGGGAGTGCAGCCAGTGGTCAGGGATGAGTTGGTGAGGAATGGAAGTAGATCTCCAGAGATAGTTTGGACAAGGGAAGAGGGATGGGGTCCAGTGGGCAGGTTGCCGGGTGGCTGGACATCACTAGTTGTAGGATTTCATCTGGAGAGAGGGGAGAAAGAGGTCAAGGCCTAGTGTAGTTCTGTGTGAGTAGGACCATTGGACTCAGTAGGCTGCTTCAGGTTGCACGCAGTGAGTTAAGAGAAACTGTCAGATAGCATTACAGTTATGAAACCGCTTTGTAAAGTGCAGCGCAGGCGCAGACGCACACACTCCCAACAGTCTAATACCTACATGTTTCAAGAAGACCACTATAGTCCCTGTGCCCAAGAACGCCAAGGTTGCCTGTCGAAATTACTATCGCCCCGTAGCACTCACAACTGTAGCCATGAAGTGCTTTTGAAAGGCTGGTCATGGCTCACATCAACACCATCATCCCAGACACCCTGGACCCAGTCCAATTTGCATACCGCCCCAACAGATCCACAGATGATGCAATCTCTATTGCATTCAACACTCCCTTTTCCCACTTGGACAAAAGGAACACCTACGTGAGAATGCTGTTCATTGACTACAGCTCAGTGTTCAACACCATAGTGCCCTCCAAGCTCATCACTAAGCTAAGGACCCTGGTACTGAACATCTCCCTCTGCAACTGGATCCTGGACTTCCTGACGGGATGCCTCCACGTGGTGAGTGGAGGCAACAACACATCCGCCACACTGACCCTCAGCAAGGGGGCCCCTCAGGGGTAAGTGCTTAGTCCCCTCCTGCACTCCCTGTTCACCCACGACTGTGTGGCTTTCCACGACTCCAACACCACCATTAAGGTTGCCGATGACGCGATGGTGGTAGGCTTGATCACTGATGATGAGATAGCCTAAAGGGAGGAGGTCAGAGACCTGGCAGTGTGGTGCCAGGACAACAACCTTTTGCTCAACGTCAGCAAGACAAACGAGCTGATCGTGGACTACAGGAAACGGAGGACCGAGCACACCCCCCTTCACATTGACAGGGCTGTAATAGAGCAGATCGAGAGCTTCAAGTTCCTCGGTGTCCACATCACTAAGGATCTATCATGGTCCAAACACACCAACACAGTCGTGAAGAGGGCACAACAACACCTCTTCCCCCTCAGGAGGCTGAAAAGATTTGGCATTGCCAGATCCTCAAACAGTTTTATAACTGCACCATTGAGAGCATCATGATTTGCTGCATCACCTCTTGGTATGGCAACTACTTGGCATCTGACCGCGAGGCCCCGCAGAAGGTAGTGTGTACGGCCCAGTACATCACTGGGGCCGAGCTCCCTACCATCCAGGATCTCTATACCAGCCGGTGTCAGAGCAAGGCCCTAAAAATGGTCATAGACTTGAGTGACTGGCTTCTACCACCCAAGCAATAAGACTGCTAAATAGTTAGTTAGTTAAATAGTCTGGGTAGCTATTTGGTTATCCGGATTGACCCTTTTTTGCACTAACCTTTTTTTAATCACATACGGTGCTACTACTGTTTACTATCTGTCACTTTATTCCTAGTTATATGTACATATCTACCTCAATTACCTCGTACCCCTGCACATCGACTCGGTACTGGTTCCCCTGTATATAGGGGCTGCAGGTAGCCTAGTGATTTAGAGCGTTGGGCCAGTAACCAAAAGGTTGCTGGATCGAATCCCCGAACTGACAAGGTAGAAATCTGTCGTTCTGCCCCTGAACAAGGCAGTTAACCCACTGTTCCCCGGTAGGCCGTCATTGTAAATAAGAATTTGTTCCTAACTGACTTGCCTAGTTAAATAAAGGTTAAATAAAAATGTTTTTTTAAATATAACAAAGTTGTCATTACTCATTGTATCTATTACTTTTATTATTACGTCTTTTACTTTCCTATTATTTCTCTTTTCTTTCTGCAAGGGCCCGTAAGTAGTCCACACCTGTTGTTTACGAAGAATGTGACAAATAAAATGTTATTTTGATTTGACATGTCCCCCACTCAGTAATATACACTGAGTGTACAAAACATTAGGAGTACCTGCTCTTTCCATGACAGACTGACCAGGTGAATCCAGGTGAAGGCTATGATCCCTTATTGATGTCACCAATTAAATCTAGTGTAGATGAAAGGGAGGAGACAGGTTAACTACTTAGGGAGTAGCGGCGCGCTAGCGCTCCCGACACTACCCGGTGAAATGTAAGGCGCCAAATTCAAAATCCAAAAGTTGAATTATTAAACATTCATCAATATGCAAGTGTTGCATAGTCATCAAAAGCTCTGCTTCTTGGCAATATCACAGCATTGTCAGATTTCAAAAAGGCTTTACGGCGAAAGCACAACATTTGATTGTTTGAGGATAGCACCTCATATATTTTCCACATTAGCATAAATTCATATCCAGCGCGGGTCACACACAACCCATATAAGAGCTAAAAAACATCACTTTCCTTTCGAAGAACTTCTGCTGAGGGCTTCCCAAGTGTCCAACGAAGACATCCAATGGTTCTTTTGTTAGAAAAAGTCATTTATTATATCCATAAATCTCTGTTTGGTTGGCGCGTTATGATCAGAAAATCCACCGTTGAGTCGCCCATTGAACCGTGAAGAGAACGCGTTCAAATATACCTATACACTTTCTCCAAACAAATCAAAAATAATTTTTATGGATTCTTAGGTATCCTTTTATGTATATTTACTGTAATATTTCAACCGGACTATAACGTGAACAATAGGAAAGGAAAATAAAGTGGGGCGCGCTCACAATCTCGCGCCCGTCAAACATTGTTGACAAAAGTGGTCCCTTTACTACTTCCTCTTCCTATCTGTTCTGCTTAGTGCTAGAGCTTCCAGACACTGTATAAAGACTGTTGACATCTAGTGGAAGCCATAGGTACTGCAGTCTCAGTCCTAGTTAACTTAGAAATCAATAGGCAGCCTGGACAAAAAGGTCATGTACAAAAACAACTGCAAATCTGGATGGATTTTCCTCGGGTTTTCGGCTGCTATATCAGTTCTGTTATACTCACATGCATTATTTTAACACTTTTAGAAACTTCAGAGTGTTTCCTATCCAATAGTACTAATTATGTGCATATCCTATTTTCTGGGCCTGAGTGGCAGGCATTTTACTTTGGCCACGCCAGACTCTCCAAAACCGGCACCTCTGCTGCCGCTCCCTAAGCAGTTAAAGAAGGATGTTTAAGCCTTGAGACAATTGAGACATGGATTGAGAATGTGTGCCATTCAGAGGGTGAATGGGCAAGACAAAATATTTTTGTGCATTTGAACGGGGTATGGTAGTAGGTGCCAGGCGCACCGGTTTGAGTGTGTCAAGTAGGCTTGAGCGGTATCCAGATTGTCATACCTTCATGCCGACCTTGTGCCATACCGGGATATTCGGTAATACCGGCAATGAACAGAAGGGGCGCTATTTTCACACCCCACACAGCCTCTGTGTTCTGAAGGTTTGCAGTGCTAACAAGTACATGTAATATCCCATAGAGAATGTTAACGAAATGCTAATGAACGCATTGCGAGCATTTTACAGTCTCTGACCTAAACAATTTGCAGGACAGACATCCTAGCTCAAAGTTATACAAGTAACTCAAAAATGCTACTCACAACGCACAAAAACAAATATTAGACAGCAAGGCTCTTGATCCAGGAGGGGATTCTCTGCTGTTAGGCTAACAAGTGAAGCTTGGTTTTGGAAGCAGCTAACCACTTAGCTAGATAGCTAACTAGCTACTAAATTAGCAAACAAAATGCAGAACTGCAGAACATTTAGTACATTTTAGACAGTTAGCGTAATAGTTATAAGTAACTAGATCACCTGGAGCATGCTGCACAACAGTGAGTGAGCAAACACCATGTGAATGGGGGCTACCTGTAAGCTTCATAATGAAAAATGATGTGAGAAATGAAATGAAGAACGCAATCTACTTTATATCGTAATGTATTGCACAATACCTGACTGCAGGTATTCACTTAAAAGTAACTACAAGTATTCAAAAACTTTAAATATATAGTTTCAATGGTTTTGGCGGTATTTAAAAACCATCCCGTGGCTATTTTCCTTATACCCCGGTATACCGCCCAAGACTAGCGTCAAGAACTGCAACGCTGCTGGGTTTTTCACGCTCAATAGTTTCCCATGTGTATCAAGAATGGTCCACCACCCAAAGGACATCCAGCCAAAAGCAAGCCAGTGGTCGAAAACAGTTCATTGATGAAAGAGGACAAAGGAGGCTGACATGAATTGTGCAGAGCAACAGACTGCTACAGTTAGTCAACTGACAGTCCAGTAGAACATTTGTGCCCAAAGACCCATAAAAGAATGCACAACTCATCGTACTTTGACACAAATGGGGTATGGCAGTTGACGAACACCCCCTGGCTACCCATAACGTGTTTGTGGCTTTTATTAATTTGATTATAGCCATTTTGATTTCCCTAAAGAGCACACACTCTGGCACAGATGTTTAACCGGATGAATACATCGAAAGGGAAAGGGGTATACCTAGTCAGTTGTACAACTGAATGCATTCAATTGAAATGTGTCTTCCGCATTTAACCCAACCCCTCTGAATCAGAGGTGCAGGGGGCTGCCTTAATCGACATCCACGTCTTCGGCGCCTGGGGAACAGTGGGTTAACTGTCTTGCTCAGGGGCATCCGGTTGGCATTTCCACTCGCCACCAAATATGGTGATGAGATGAAGCTGTGGGAGAAGATGGAGCGAGATGGATTTCTGTCATCGCCAAAACATTTGATCTAAATTCAGTTTTTTCCCAAAACTAAAATCTGTTAAGATTTAGTTAAGAACCAAGTTTTGTGGACTTTACCCTTTGCCAAAGTTTTCAAAAATTGCGTTGTTTAGGTGCGCAAGGACAAATGTAGTTATTACATACGCAAACTTCAGCGTAGGCATTCCCTAATGGAAATATGCCAATACATGCTAGAATGCGCCAATAGCATCCTGCTAGCTCGTGCTTGGATCTGCCCACCTGCTTGCCTGCGCTATGATTAATTTGCTCCCATTGGAAATGACAGGCTGTGGTATATCTTGGGTTAGTTATATAAAAATCTCTGATGGTGTGAAGTTTCCCCTAGGATCAGCTTCCCCTCACCCAATCCTAACCTTAAAGTGGCACTCTGATTGTTACATAGTTGTTTTAACTTTTATATTAATGTTAATACCCATTAGATTATTTTGTGAAACATATTTTGAAGGATTAATATTATCAATTTTTTTTTTTACAGTACAGCGGGAAATGTAGAGATGAGGCATAGACATAGGGTGGCCAAGATGGGTCTCGAACCCTTGTCGCCAGGAGGTTTTGCGGTCCGCTACACCAGACTCCGGCACTACCCATTGATTGTTGAAGTATATAACTTAGAAATGCCTCATGAGCTTAGTTCAACTGTCGTACCCCATTTTGAGTGGCCCCATCAGCTGTTTACCAAATCAGTGGTGGGGTGTGACCACTTTGTTTGAATGGCAGGTAGTCCCTTTGACCATTAGTTGGGAAAATGAAAAACTGACCCAAAATCAATCACCTTCACCTTACACCAAGAGCACACACTGTATAGTTGTTCAGCAATGAGGATTGGATTGGCGGTACATGAAATAAATATTACCGTGTGTGCTTTCCCAGTGATAATACAACAGTATTCTTCTCACTCTGCTTTCTGCTTTGGTCTCTGAACTATTAGGTTGTGTGCATTAGGCATCAAATGGAAGAAAAGAGACAAACAGAATTAATTAATTAATTTTCTGTTGCAAAATGTTTCAAAACATTTGCCCTAATGAACAGGACCTTGGTAAAAGCAGCAGATGGCTTTATTGGGCCTGTGCAGGTTAAATGGCATCCTCTCTCTGCTTTTTGGCTCCAAATTAGAGACTAGAGTTAGACTGTTAAATCAAAGTGGGTCACAGTGGACTCAAACTCTTATTTTCCTCTAACCTACCCCTCCTCCTTCTGCCTCTTCTTCACTAACCCTCCCTTTTTCATCTCTTAACACCTGCATGCTGCCATGATCCGATTTGATATTCAAATCACAGTAAGTGATGAAATGACACTCTGTCCCTTGTTCTTACCCCATCCTGCCATCCCCTCTTCCCTCACACCCTGCTGGCTGCACTCTCTGTGACTCCCACAATGGCTGGGTTTGTGGCGGTGGATTCTGCCGTTTGGGGCTTTGACACCAGAACCCAGAGAGACCAAAGGGTTTAGAGACTGGGCCTAAAGTGTGTCCCTTGTGGATTGACTTTAGCCTGGTCCCATCTGTTGGCGCTGTATAGCCAACTCAAATAGTTCTGGTATGGCAATGACCATAGGAGTTGGCTAGATGGATCTGACCACCCTGCATGAACTTTAAGTCCCAATTTAGATCACCTGTCTTTCTGTTCAGCTGAGAATGTGCTCTGTATAGCCCTGTGTGCGTGTGCACGTTTTTGCGAACAAATGCCCCCTCGCATACTAGGGCTGGGAATTTCTGAGGGACCTTACGATACGATATTATCATGATACTTAGGTGCCGATGTAACCGGTGTGAAATGGCTAGCTAGTTAGCGGTGTGCGTGGTAATAGCGTTTCAATCGGTGACGTCACTTGCCTCTGAGACCTTTGTGGAGCGATAGGTAACGATGCTTCGAGGGTGTCAGTTGTTCTGTGCAGTGGGTCCCTGGTTCGAGCCCAGTTAGGGGCGAAGAGAGAGACTGAAGCAACACTGTTAGACCAATACGATATGTATTGCAGTTCTCACAATTCTATATGTATTGCGATTCGATACTGTGATTTTGAGATTTGATGTTCCAAACATATTGCTGACCATATGTCTGTTGCAGAGGGACAAGAGAGAGCCATGAGAAAATGAGTTTTGATCAGTCATGGAAATGCCGGAAACAAATTGGCTCTCTATTTAAAAAGAAGATGGAGAACAAGCTATGAAGGAAAAATACTGGAGTTTTGGTGCAGGTACATCCAACTAGTGTTAAATAATATTGCGATATTGTCAAAACGATACGATGGGATTCCCCCCCATCACTATCGCATGCTAAAGTCCCAAAATAATAGGTTAGGACATCTACTTTGTGCATGACACAAGTAATATTTCCAACAATTGTTTACAGACAGATTATTTCACTTATAATTCACTGTATCACAATTCCAGTGGGGCAGAAGTTTACATACTCTAAGTTGACTGTGCCTTTAACCTCTCAGGGATCACTGGGGCGCTAGTGCCCCACTCCCGACACTACCAGGTGAAATGCAAGGCGCCAAATTCAAAATCCAAAAGTTGAATTATTAAACATCCACCAATATACAAGTGTTCCATACTCATCAAAAGCTCTGTTTCTTGGCAATATCACAGCGTTGTCAGATTTCAAAAAGGCTTTACGGCGAAAGCACAACATTTGATTGTTTGAGGGTAGCACCTCACATACTTTTCCCATAGCCATGAATTCATTAGCCAGCGTGGCACACACATAACACATTTCACAGCGAAAACAAATCCATTACCTGTTGAAGAACTTCTGCTGAGGTCTTCCTAAGTGTCCAACGAAGACAATCCATGGTTCTTTTGTTAGAAAAAGTCATGTATTTTATCCATAAATCTCCATTTGGTTNAGAACTCGTTCAACTTATACCTATAAACTTGTCCAAGAACAATCAAACATCATTTTAAATGTATCCTTAGGAACACTTTTACGTATATTTACTATAATAAATCAACCGGAATATAAACTGAGCTCTAAAGACGGTAAAAAACAGTGCGCGCTTCCCGAGAGCGCGCGTCCACTCCTATAGACTTCCAAAGAGACACTTCCTGATTTCCTCTTCTTCTCTGCTCTATTTCATCTGAACAGAATCAAATCACTTTCTCGAGACTGTTGACATCCAGAGGAAGCGATAGGTACTGCATTCATATGCCCTTATATGGGCATTTTCATGAGGGAGGGGTTCCAAATGAGGCACTCTGTGAAAACCACTTTTTCCAGGACAGAAATTCCTCTGGGTTTTGCCTGCCATATCCGTTCTGTTTTACTCACAGACAAATGGTTAACAGTTTTACAAAATTCAGAGTGTTTCCTATCCAATGGTACCAAATATGTGCATATCCCATTTTCTGGGCCTGAATGGGAGGCATTTTACTTTGGGCACGCCAGGCTCTCCAAAACGGTCAAGTTGTGCACTGATCCCCTAGAGGTTAAACAGCTTGGAAAATTCCAGAAAATGATGTCATGGCTTTAGAAGCTTCTGATAGGCTAATTGACATCATTTGAGTCAATTGGAGGTGCACCTGTGGATATATTTCAAGGCCTACCTTAAAACTCAGTGCCTCTTTGCTTGACATCATGGGAAAATCAAATGAAATCAGCCAAGACCTCAGATTTCAGCAATTTCCAAACACCTGAAAGTACCACGTTCATCTGTACAGACAATAGTACGCAAGTATAACCACGATGGGACCACGCAGCCGTCATACCGCTCAGGAAGGAGGCGCGTTCTGTCTCCTAGAGATGTACGTACTTTGGTGCTAAAGGTGCAAATCAATCCCAGAACAACAGGAAAGGACCTTGTGAAGATCCTGAAAGGCCGCTCAGCAAGGAAGAAGCCGCCATAAAAAAAGCCAGACTACGGTTTGCAACTGCACATGGGGACAAAGATCGTACTTTTTGGAGAAATGTCCTCTGGTCTGATGAAACAAAAATAGAACTGTTTGGCCATAATGACCATCGTTATGTTTGGAGGAAAAAGGGGGAGGCTTGCAAGCCGAAGAACACCATCCCAACTGTGAAGCACGGGGGGCATCATGTTGTGGGTGTGCTTTGCTGCAGGAGGGACTGGTGCACTTCACAAAATAGATGGCATCATGAGGAAGAAAATTATGTGGATATATTGAAGCAACATCTCAAGACATCAGTCAGGAAGTTAAAGCTTGGTCGCAAATGGGTCTTCCAAATGGACAATGACCCCAAGCATACTTCCAAAGTTGTGGCAAAATGGCTTAAGGACAACAAAGTCAAGGTATTGGAGTGGCCATCACAAAGCCCTAACCTCAATCCTATAGAAAAGTTGTGGGCAGAACTGAAAAAGCATGTGCGAGCAAGGAGGCCTGCAAACCTGACTCAGTTACACCATCTCTGTCAGGAGGAATGGGCCCAAATTCACCCAAATTATTGTGGGAAGCTTGTGGAAGGCTACCCAAAAACGTTTCACCCAAGTTACAGAATTTAAAGGCAATGCTACCAAATACTAATTGAGTGTATGTAAACTTCTGACCCACTGGGAAAGTGATGAAAGAAATAAAAGCTGAAATAAATCATTCTCTCTACTATTATTCTGACATTTCACATTCTTAAAATAAAGTGGTGATCCTAACTGACCTAAGACAGGAATCCTTTCTAGGATTAAATGTCAGGAATTGTGAAAAATTAGTTTAAATGTATTTGGCTAAGGTGTATGTAAACTTCTGACTTCAACTGTAAGTTCAGTAAGTAGGTCTGGAGTTCAGAGATTAAAGGTCATCTATCCTCTTCCTCCCTCCCAGGCTCTACACAAGCTGACCAATCAGTACCTGAAGAGGGAATGGCCAGACAGCCTATCAGAGGAGCCAACAGACCACGGGTAAGACCTCTAGCCAAAGAGTGAACCATTATTGTCTCAGCAGCTTCAGAAATGTCTCTCTCGCCGTAATAGTACTACCAGTATCAGTGTATACTATTGAAAGCTATATATTATCATTTGGCATTTTTTGCTAGACTCTTTGATATTTTGTGCTATATTTAGTCCAGGTCCTCTCATGTCTGAATTGTCTTTGCCTTTTAAATAAAGGTTCTTGTTCAAAAGATTTACTGGTCGAACCAACAGTTCTTGTGTTGTCGTCACACCGAAGAACAAAAAAAATATATATCTGGGATATTACCAGTATTCACACTGACTATTGTGTGTCTGTTGTCACAGGAACATGTACACGTTGTGGAAGGCATACCTGGAGGGCATAGGTGAAGTGAGCCAAACCAGGATCACGGCCTGTGAGAACTACAGGAACCAAGTGTCGGACCCTGCCAAGACTGCCAGGCTGCAGAAGGAGCAGCAGCTCAGGAAGGTATGGAGTGCAAATCACCACAACACTGCTTAGCTTTCCATAGTTTAGACACCCCCNGTCTCTATCCTCAATCTCGCTCGCCCTCTTGCTCTCTCACATGGTTTAGATTATTTGAACCATGTCTCCATTTATACAGCTGGTGAGTTTAAATGACTGAAACAGTTCAGGATATGTGCTTTCTAAGGAGAAGTCTGCTGTTCTTTGGATACAAACCAGTGTATACAGTGCATTTTGGAAAGTATTCAAACCCCTTGAATATTTTTATCCTAAAATGTATTAAATCAAACATTTTCCTCATCAATCTACAAACAAAACCCCATAATGACAAACTGTTTTTCTACATTATTGAATATGTATTACAAATAAAAAACAGATACCTTATTTACATAGGTATTCAGACCCTTTGCTATGATCACATGTATTTATAAAGCCCTTTTTACATCAGCAGATGTCACAAAGTGCTATACAGAAATTCAGCCTAAAACCCCAAACAGCAAGCAATGCAGAAGAAGCACGGTAGCTAGGAAAATCTACCTAGAGACACAATATTGAGCTCATGTGCATTCTGTTTCCATTGATCATCCTTGAGATGTTTCTGCAACTTGATTGAAGTCCATCTGTGGTAAAATCAATTGATTGAACATGATTTAGAAAGGCACACACCTGTCTATATAAGGTCCCACAGTTGACAGTACATGTCAGAGCAAAAACCAAGCCATGAGGTCAAAGGAATTGTCCGTAGTGGCCTCCATTCTTAAATGGAAGAAGTTTCGAGCAACCAAGACTTTTCCTAGAGATGGCTGCCTGGCCAAACTAAGCAATCAGGGGAGAAGGGTCTTGGTCAGGGAGGTGACCAAGAACCCGACAGTCACTCTGACAGAGCTCCAGAGTTCCTCTGTGGAGATGGGAGAACCTTCCAGAAGGACAACCATCTCTGCAGCACTCCACCAATCAGGCCTTATGGTAGAGTGGCCAGACGGAAGCCACTCTTCAGTAAAAGACACATGACAGCCCGCTTGGAGTTTGCCAAAAGGCCTCAGGAGGCTAAAGAAATTTGGCTTAATACCTAAAACCCACACAAACTTTTACAGATGCACAATTGAGAGCATCCTGTCAGGCTGTATCACTGCTGGTACGGCAACAGCTCTCCAGAGGGTGGTGCGGTCTGCCAAACACATTACAGAGGGCAAACTTCACGCCCTCCTGGACACCTACAGCACCCAATGCCGTAGGAAGGCCAAAAAGATCATCAAGGACATCAACCACTCAAGCCACTGCCTTTTCACCCCGCTATCATCCAGAAGGTGAGGTCAGTACAGGTGCATCAAAGCTGGGACCGAGAGACTGAAAAACAGCTTCTATCTCAAGGCCATCAGACTGCTAAACAGCCATCACTAGCACATCAGAGGCTGCTGCCTATAGACATAGATTAGGAATCACTCGCCACTTTAAGGAAATGAAACACTAGCCACTTTAATAATGTCTCCGTATATTGCATTACTCATCTCATATGTACAGTGAGGGAAAAAAGTATTTGATCCCCTGCTGACTTTGTACGTTTGCCCACTGACAAAGAAATGATCAGTCTATAATTTTAATGGTAGGTTTATTTGAACAGTGAGAGACAGAATAACAACAAAAAAATCCAGAAAAACGCATTTGAAAAATGTTATTTGACCCCTCTGCAAAACATGACTTAGTACTTGGTGGCAAAACCCTTGTTGGCAATCACACATCTCAGGAGGGATTTTGTCCCACTCCTCTTTGCAGATCTTCTCCAAGTCATTAAGGTTTCGAGGCTGACGTTTGGCAACTCGAACCTTCAGCTCCCTCCACAGATTTTCGATAGGATTAAGGTCTGGAGACTGGCTAGGCCACTCCAGGACCTTAATGTGCTTCTTCTTGAGCCACTCCTTTGTTGCCTTGGCCGTGTGTTTGGGTCATTGTCTTGCTGGAATACCCATCCACAACCCATTTTCAATGCCCTGGCTGAGGGAAGGAGGTTCTCACCCAAGATTTGATGGTACATGGCCCCGTCCATCGTCCCTTTGATGCGGTGAAGTTGTCCTGTCCCCTTAGCAGAAAAACACCCCCAAAGCATAATGTTTCCACCTCCATGTTTGACGGTGGGGATGGTGTTCTTGGGGTTATAGGCAGCATTCCTCCTCCTCCAAACACGGCGAGTTGAGTTGATGCCAAAGAGCTCCATTTTGGTCTCATCTGACCACAACACTTTCACCCNTTTCTTCCATTTGCGAATAATCGCACCAACTGTTGTCACCTTCTCACCAAGCTGCTTGGCAATGGTCTTGTAGCCCATTACAGCCTTGTGTAGGTCTACAATCTTGTCCCTGACATCCTTGGAGAGCTCTTTGGTCTTGGCCATGGTGGAGAGTTTGTAATCTGATTGATTGATTGCTTCTGTGGACAGGTGTCTTTTATACAGGTAACAAGCTGAGATTAGGAGCACTCCCTTTAAGAGTGTGCTCCTAATCTCAGCTCGTTACCTGTATAAAAGACACCTGGGAGCCAGAAATCTTTCTGATTGAGAGGGGGTCAAATACTTATTTCCCTCATTAAAATGCAAATCAATTTATAAAATTTTTCACGTGTTTTTCTGGATTTTTTGTTGTTGTTATTCTGTCTCTCACTGTTCAGATAAACCTACCATTAAAATTATAGACTGATCATTTCTTTGTCAGTGAGCAAACGTACAAAATCAGCAGGGGATCAAATACTTTTTTCCCTCACTGTATATACTGTACTCTATACTATGACACTATCTTAGTCCAATGTCGCTCTGACATATATGTATATATTTTCTTAATTCATTCCTTACTTAGATTTAGGAATCCACATTTTGGGGAATATTCAGAGGTGGAAACTTTCCGTGGGAATATATGGGAATTAATATTAATACCATTTAAATGTAGATGTTTTGCATTGGATATATTTACCATATCATATGGAGACAGAAACATAAACCTTTTACCTTATCATAAGTAGACATAATTGCAAATTATTGAATCCTTCCAATAGAAATAAAAAAAAACAATTTAGTTACAAATTTTACTTTAATTAAATGAGTTGACTCTTCATGTGGGATGATTTCACTGAACAATAAAAGAAAGGGAATATTG
Source organism: Hucho hucho (assembly GCA_003317085.1). Taxonomy (NCBI): domain Eukaryota; kingdom Metazoa; phylum Chordata; class Actinopteri; order Salmoniformes; family Salmonidae; genus Hucho; species Hucho hucho. Next base: position 387,656 of record QNTS01000567.1, on the reverse strand, counting down.
AATGATCCCCAATGATCCATCGCATCTCCCAAAAACGTTTTCATCATACATCTGTAAAATGATAATCTAGAAACTAAAGCTTTGGTTGTCATCCTCTCAGGCTTCCATGTCTTCTCCCTGGACCTCCTCAATGTCCACCTCTTGAACATCAGAGTCTGAGGCCTCATCTTCACTGTCACTTTCCATGTTGAGGATGGCTCGTTGTCAGGCTCAAAAAGCCTCAAATTTGCCCAGATGGCCACAAATTTGTCAACCCTTGTATTGGTCAGCCTGTTGCGTGCTTTGATGTGTGTGTTCCCAAACAAGGACCAATTGCACACTGAGGTGGCTGTTGGTGGGATGTGGAGGATGATGGAGGCAACAGGGGAAAGAGCCTCAGATCCACAAAGTCCCTTCCACCAGGTGGCTGATGAGATATGTTGGCACGACTGCCATATTGCATCTCCATCCCAAAGCCCTTGCTTGGAAGTGTACGTCGCCAGACTGCCCAGAACCTTGCCCTCATCCAGGCCATGGTGGCGAGACACAGTAGTGATGACACCATAGGCCTTGTTGATCTCTGCACCAGACAGGATACTCTTGCCAGCATACTTGGGGTCCAACATGTAAGTTGCGGCATGTATGGGCTTCAGGCAGAAGTCTTCACGCTTTTTGATGTATTTCAGAACTGCAGTTTCCTCTGCTTGGAGCAACAGTGAAGTGGGCAGGGCGGTACGGATTTCTTCTCTTACATCTGCAAGCAGAGTCTGAACATCAGACAGGATGGCATTGTTTCCCTCAATCCTTGTAATGGCTACTGCTATAGGTTTCAGGAGTTTCAGGCTGTTTACCACTCTCTCCCAAAATACATCATCCAGGAGGATCCTCTTGATGGGGCTGTCCATATCGGCAGACTGTGATATGGCCAGTTCTTGGGGAGACTCTTTCCCCTCCAGGAGACTGTCAAACATGATGGCAACACCACCCCAACGAGTGTTGCTGGGCAGCATCAATGTGGTGCTCTTATTCTTCTCACTTTACTTGGTGAGGTAGATTGCTGCTATAACTTGATGACCCTTCGCATAACTAACCATTTCCTTGGCTCTCTTGTAGAGTGTATCCATTGTTTTCAGTGCCGTGATGTCCTTGAGGAGCATATTCAATGCATGAGCAGCACAGCCAATGGGTATGATGTGAGGGTAGGACTCATGTTCATGTTCGCAGCATTATCTGTCACCAGTGAAAATACCTTCTGTGGTCCAAGGTCATTGACTGCCTTCAGCTCTAATGCAATGTAGAGACCGGTGTGTCTGTTGTCCCTTGTGTCCCTGCTCCTGTAGAATACTGGTTGAGGTGGAGATGTTGTAGTTAATTATTCCTTGTCCACGAACATTTGACCACCCATCAGAGATGATTGCAATACAGTCTGATTTCTCTATGATTTGCTTGACCTTCTCATGAACTCTGTTGAACTCTGCATCCAACAAATTAGTAGATAAAGCATGTCTGGTTGGAGGGGTGTATGCTGGGCGAACAATGCTCAGAAATCTCTTCCAATACACATTACCTGTGAGCATCAGAGGTGAACCAGTTGCATACACAGCTCGAGCAAGACATTAATCAGCATTTCTCTGACTACGTTCCTCCATTGAGTCAAAAAACCTTCTGATTCCAGGAGGACCATGAGCTGTTGCTATCTATAAGGTGTCTGATTCATCATTGTCACCTCGAATAGAAGTAGAGGGACTTTTGTCTGAAGTTGCTTGTTGTGAGTGCGGAGGGAACTTTGGGCACTTGGCCAGATGATTCTGCATCTTTGTTGCATTCTTCACATATGATTTGGCACAGTATTTGTGAATGTACACAGCTTTTCTACATTAGCTGCAGTGAAATGTCTCCATTTTCCTGTAAAGATGAGAAAGAAATGAGTAAAAAATAAAAATACAATTCCATGTGCAGATAAGTAGTTAAGCAGTTAGATTAAACAACTCATTTGTAAGATAAATGTTTTAAAATGAAACGTATGGAAACGGGTGAATTAACACTCCTCAGTTAACCAGCTCAAGCAAGCTAAAACCCACATGGTAGAAAAAACTAACTTGCAGAAATTGTTAACAAGTTAGAAATTATTTAATAACACTTTGCTGTAGGCTACTATTTACTAGTTAACACAAAATCACGTGTGTCATTTAAAATAAACTCAGCAAAAAAAGAAACGTCCTCTTACTGTCAACTGCGTTTATTTTCAGCAAACTTAACATTCTAGGAAAAATGGCAAAGCACAGCTTCAAGAGGAAGTTGCTTTCAAACTAAATATTTGTATGAACATAACAAGATTCAACAACTGAGACAAACTGAACAAGTTCCACAGACATGTGACTATCAGAAATTGAATAATGTGTCCCTGAACAAAGGGGGGGGGGGCAAAATCAAAAGTAACAGTCAGTATCTGGTGAGCACCAGCTGCATTAAGTACTGCAGTGCATCTCCTCCTCATGGACTGCACCAGATTTGGTAGTTCTTGCTGTGAGATGTTACCCCACTCTTCCACCAAGGCACCTGCAAGTTCCCTGACATTTCTGGGGGGAATGGCCCTAGCCCTCACCCTCCGATCCAACAGGTCCCAGACATGCTCAATGGGATTGAGATCCGGGCTCTTCGCTGGCCATGGCAGAAAAGCGACATTCCTGTCTTGCAGGAAATCACGCACAGAACGAGCAGTATGGCTGGTGGCATTGTCATGCTGGAGGGTCATGTCAGGATGAGCCTGCAGGAAGGGTACCACATGAGGGAGGAGGATGTCTTCCCTGTAACGCACAGTGTTGAGATTGCCTGCAATGACAACAAGCTCAGTCCGATGATGCTGTGACACGCCGCGCCAGACCATGACGGACCCTCCACCTCCAAATCGATCCCGCTCCAGAGTACAGGCCTCAGTGTAACGCTCATTCCTTCAACGATAAACGCAAATCCGACCATCACCCCTGGTGAGACAAAACCGTGACTCGTCAGTGAAGAGCACTTTTTGCCAGTCCTGTCTGGTCCAGCGACGGTGGGTTTGTGCCCAAAGGCAACCTTGTTGCCGGTGATGTCTGGTGAGGACCTGCCTTACAACAGGCCTACAAGCCCTCAGACCAGCCTCTCTCAGCCTATTGCGGACAGTCTGAGCACTGATGGAGGGATTGTGCGTTCTTGGTGTAACTCTGGCAGTTGTTGTTGCCATCCTGTTCCTGTCCCGCAGGTGTGATGTTCGGATGTACCGATCCTGTGCAGGTGTTGTTACACGTGGTCTGCCATTGCGAGGACGATCAGCTGTTCCGGCCGTGTCTCCCTGTAGTGCTGTCTTAGGCGGACATTGCAATTTATTGCCCTGGCCACATCTGCAGTATTTGCCTCCTTGCAGTATGCCTCAGGCACGTTCACGCAGATGAGCAAGGACCCTGGGCATCTTTATTTTTGTGTTTTTCCGAGTTAGTAGAAAGGCCTCTTTAGTGTCCTAAGTTTTCATAACTGTGACCTTGATTTGTCTACCGTCTGTAAGCTGTTAGTGTCTTAACGACCGTTCCACAGGTGCATGTTCATTAATTGTTTATGGTTCATTCAACAAGCATGGGAAACCATGTTTAAACCCTTTACAATGAAGATCTGTGAAGTTATTTGGATTTTTATGAATTATCTTTGAAAGACAGGGTCCTGAATAAGGGACGTTTCGTTTTTTGCTGAGTTTATATTCACCCCACTCAGTATTGTAATCAAAACTTACCAGAAAGCATGTAGTCCTTGGCTCAGAAAGTGTAGCAGTGTGGGCTCAATAGCATCTCATTAGTGTGTAAGATCTTGAGAATCAGCTGTACATGTGATGGAAGAGTGCACTGCACATGTGATGGTTGCATTGATTTGGGGATAGTTTAACCAAAATATGCCACAAGACCTAGTATTGCCTTATGTGTATCCCACAAAAAAAGTTCACTGTTATAAGCTAACTTTTTTGATGAATTTAAGCAAAATTGCCAAAATTCCAATTCCCATGGAAAATGTCCGGAAATTTCCCTGAAAGTTTCTGACCCTTTGCAACCCTACTTAGATTTACTTGTATTTTTAGGTATATGTTGTGAAACTGTTAGATATTACTGCACTGCATTTCACTACACCTGCAATAACATCTGGTCAACATGTGTATGTGACCAATACATTTTGATTTGAAAAGGCACCTAAAGGACTCTGACCATGAGAAACAAGATTCTCTGGTCTTATGAAAACAAGATTGAACTCTTTGACCTGAATGCCAAGCGTCACCTCTGGAGGAAACCTGACACCATCCCTACGGTGAAGCGTGGTGGCAGCATTATGCGATTGGGGATGTTTTTCAGCGGCAGGGACGACAGAACGACAGATTTTTACCTTGTCAGCTCAGGGATTCGATCTAGCAAACTTTTGGTTTACTGGCCCAACACTCTAACCACTAGGCTACCTGCCGCCCCAAAGTCAAGGGGTATGAATACTTTCCAAATGCACTGTATATACAGTGCTGTGCAAAAGTATTCAGACCCCTTGAATTTAGTGTGTTACCAAGTGTGATTAAAATTAATTGAATTGTACTTTTTTGTCTACAATCTACACAAAATATTCTAGTGTCAAAGTGGAAGAAAAATTATAATTTTTTTTTAAATTAATAACAATGAAATATAAAATATAGTCGTTGCAAAAGTATTCAGCTCCCTGAGTCAATACATGTTAGAGAAACCTTTTGGCATTGATTACAGCCGTGAGTCTTCTTGGGTAAGTCTGTAAGAGCTTTGCACACCTGCATTGTACAATATTTATTTATTTTAACCATTCTTCAAGCTCTGTCAACATATTGGGGATCATGACTAGACAGCAATTTAAGTCTTGCCATAGATTTTCACTCTGTCATTAAGAGTGGAGTCGACTACAATGTTGTTGATCCATCCTCTGTTTTCTCCCATCACAGCCATTGAACTCTGTAGCTGTTTTAAAATCCCCAATGGCCTCATGGTAAGATCCCTGTGTCTTTGTGGTTTAATACGAACTCCACAGCATAATTATTAACTTGACCATGCTTAAAGAGATATTCAATGTCTGATTTTGTTATTGTTATCCATTTAACAATCACTGCCCTTTGAGGCTTTCGAAAAGCTCCCTGATGTTTGTAGTTGAATCTATGCTTGAAATTCAATACTTGACTGAAGGACCTTACATATGTTATATGTAAGGGGGATAGAGGAAGTGTTAGTCATTAAAAAAGTTAGTCCATGTAACTTATGTGATTTGTTATGCCAAATTTGTCTTCTGAACAAATGTAGGCTTGCCTAAACAAAGGGGCTGAATACTTATGTAATGACTATTTTAATTATGAATTTATTTATCTTAAATAAATAATTATTTCACTGACAGAGTATTGTGTGGAAATTGTTGACAAAAAAATTACAATTAAATCAATTTTAATCCCACTTTGTAACAAAAGTGAAGACATCCAAGGGGGTCTGGATACTTTTGCAAGACACTGTATTAATATATACTGGGTCATAGTTCAAGTGGGCCTTCGCACTTCAGCAAACAACGTTTTTCTTGGTACGCTCTTCTCATATACTGGGTCATGTTCAGTTTGGCACACTGTAGCAAAACCTTACCTCCCTCTTTTAGTCAATTTTGAAACGTTTTCGCCCTACTGAACATGCCCAAGCCTGGACGCTTTGCTTCAATATCAGCTAAGAGGTGGCCACATGGCCACCCTGTCCATATGATCACTGGATGTCAGGCTTTGGCCAACACTTGCTCTCTATTTATCTCCGTCCACGTTCCACTGGCTACCATCAACTAGCACCCTCTTGTTCACCCTGACTGACCTAATAGGAATATAATATTTATTCTTAGTACAAACATCTTAGAATGGCTACCAATGGAACAGGCATGCTTGTCCAGGTATGTTATTAGATTAGATTGAGTTTATTAGTCACATGTACAGGAACGCAGATGTATTTGCGGGTAGTTGCCTAGTGGCTATTCATGGTCTGGGGGTAGAAGCTATTGGCCAGTCATCGCCCCCTTAGTCGTGCACTGTCTGAGTGAGGGAAGTGAGCCATGGTTCGGGTAACTGTATTAGCAATGAGTCAGGATATTTGACATGTTTCACCACATGAGCCATACTATGCCAGCTGACTATGTGTATTGACCAGCTGACTGTATGTCCTCTGGTTGTTTCTCCAGTAGTGCTGAGCTATTACTGATTTTTTAGGTCTGTTAGGTTTCGGTTCAATTATTTAACAAATTATCACGGTTTTTGGTTGCGACAATTTTTTTAAACATGAAATGCATTATGAGATAATGACGTTACATTGATTTTATAGCTTTTAATGGAAATTCCAAAGGCAACAGTGAACATCGATAATATTTTGTCTCTGTCAGGTCCACATTGGGTAGACATCAATAGAAAAATAGGCAATTACAATGCAATATTTCATTCCTTAAAGTAATCACCTCTGCTCAGGCAGTAGCAGCCAGCCAGCCAGGTCATATAACGCTATGTGCTCCCCATACTGTACTGTCTTCATATTTTGCCAAATTGCATATTATGCTGTAGAGCTGTCTGACAATCATTTTACTAGTTCTTCAAAGTTGATAAGGCATATTTTCACGAACTGTCTCTGTCCCTCTTGTCGTTGTTGTGTACATTCTTCTCTCATTTGGTCTATGCAGTCTGTGTATCTAACCTAATGTAGCAGGCGTAAAAGTGTATCCGTCCAAAGATCTGTATATAATGACGAGATGCTCCTGTCTATGCCCTAACAATGGGAGTTGTTGTCCCAAGGGCGGGAATGCAGGCGACAAGCTTAGGTCCAAAATAAGCCAATAGACTTCGCATTGGGCTTATTTCTGACAGATGTTGGCAAAAGTGTAACCTCTCGCTTTGCCTCTTCCTCTCTGATCCGTCTGTCGAAATGGAATTCAAGTAATTGAACCGACACCGGTCAATTAGTTGTTTGATAACAGAGAACCACCAGAAAAGTTGGTTAATCGCTCAGCACTATTCTCCAGTGTACTGACCAGCTGACTGTATGCTCTCTGGTTATTTGTTCAGTGTATTGACCAGCTGATGCTGGTGCAGGCGGAGCTGCAGGACTCTGTGAAGGAGCTGGCTAAGACCAGGAAGAAGTACCAGGAGATGGAGGCCATGGCCCAGGCCGTCAGGGACAAGGCCGAGCAGGACGCCAAGTACGTGCACGCACACACACAAACTAAAAAATCCCACCCTTATGGCCTTGTGGAGATTTGAGAGGATCAGATGGGTAACAAATCTGAGGGCAAGGTGGAGTTTTTGCCATAATGCTACCTGTCCAATCCTCACAAATGTACAGGAGTGACAATGTAAAAGACTATAGGGAATCATTGGTCTTGTGTGACTCTGTTCACATACATGTTCCATCTCTCCTTCTGTTCTGTCCAGGTCCAAACTGAGTCTCTTCCAATCCAGGTCCAGTCTGCAGAGGGCAAGTGTAAAGGTGAGAGAATTAAATGAATAAATTTTATGTATGGCCACTTGGCCATGCTACAAACTCAAGTGCATATGGGAATGGGAGAAAAAAAAGTACAACTATCAAACTAAGTTACTAATGTGCATGTTTTCAGCTGAAAGCCAAGAGGAGTGAGTGTAACTCCAAAGCCACCCATGCCAGGAACGACTATCTCCTCACACTAGCTGCGGCTAACGCTCACCAGCAGCGCTACTACGACACTGACCTGATCGACTGCATTAAGGTGAGGCGTTAGCACACACAAAGTATGGGGGCATTCCAGGTACTTTTTTTTGCAGTTGCCTCATATCTCAGGCGATTGCTGTGTCATAAGTTAGCATGACTGCAAAAACAGGCTACCTGGAACGCCACCAACAGTGTGCGAGTGAGTGAGGTGGAGGGTTATTGCTGCATTACTGATAAATTATTTCCCTGTTTACTGTGCTCCTCAGGTCCTGGATGGGAGCATCTATGAGCAGGTGAAGGACTACCTGGTCTCTCTGTGCCAGATGGAGCTTGAGTCCTACCAAACTGTTCACAACACTTTCAACATCCTCCTGGAGAGCTCCAACGGGGTGAGCGCACGCAAACTAGCCCAGTGGCCGTGTGTCAAGTGTCTCGAGAAGAAGTGCTGATCCAGAATCAGTTTTGCCTTTTAGATGAAAATGTATAGGAAATGGAACTTGAATGGGGATTCTGAGATGCTTGATACTAATGGCCCCAGGTATTATCCTTCATTGAACTAGCCTGGACCCAGATCTGTTTGTGCTGTCTTGCCAACTCCTATGGTTTAATGATATTGGCTATACAGCACAAACCAGGCTTTTATTGGAGGGTTTTTTACTTTGGGATAGAGTTTCTATGCAGAGAATGCTGGGAAGTCGGTGTAACAGAGGTGGTTCGTCCAGAACCTTGCCTGAAAGCTGAAGGCTTGCGTTAACTCCCCCGAGCTAATGCCTAGGCTTTAGCTCAGTGTGCAGGAGACCCAGGTTCAAAACTCAGATAGTCAAGTTAGCATGTATACCATTGTTTAGGTCCACATTTTTCTTTTAAAGCTAGAATCGTTCATTTAAACAATAACAAAGCATCTCCCCACCCGTTTTCTAAAAATCTAAGGGATGGGGCTGGAGAGTTATGCATGCAAAGACTGACCATCCATGATATCAAATATATAGCTTTAACCATGTTTTGAGGCTATACACGTGTTTAGTAAAGCAAGCTTATATTTTGGATTCTGATGGGGTACGACCATTGAACAAAGCTCCTGAGGCATTTATAAATTATATTCTTAAATATAAATCTCATCCATATATCATTCATGTCCAAAAATGTATGTAGCAACTATGGATTCTAGCTTTAAAGATTTAAAGATGACTAATTACTTCTCCCAATAATATGCTGTTGTCTTCCTAGCTATTCAGTACCCCTCAGCGATCTTAGTTCGGGGCTCTTGAGGTCATCTTGTGTTTCTGTAACCCGACTGTAGTTTACAGTTTTAGTTTCCGCTCAACACAGCGTGAACGTACAGTACCAGTCAAAAGTTT
>QNTS01000567.1:359737-378328 GCA_003317085.1 Hucho hucho | reverse complement strand
TTGGTGGCTGACTAAATACTTTTTTTCCCCACTGTAAATCTCATCCATATATCATTCATGTCCAAAAATGTATGTAGCAACTATGGATTCTAGCTTTAAAGATTTAAAGATGACTAATTACTTCTCCCAATAATATGCTGTTGTCTTCCTAGCTATTCAGTACCCCTCAGCGATCTTAGTTCGGGGCTCTTGAGGTCATCTTGTGTTTCTGTAACCCGACTGTAGTTTACAGTTTTAGTTTCCGCTCAACACAGCGTGAACGTACAGTACCAGTCAAAAGTTTGAACACACCTATTCAGGGTTTTTATTTTTAGTATTTTCTACTTTGTAGAATAATAGTGAAGACATCAAAACTATGAAATAACACATATGGAATCATGCAGTAACCAAAAAAGTGTTAAACAAATCAAAATATATTTTAGATTCTTCAAAGTAGCCAACCTTTGCCTTGATGACAGCTTTGCTCTTGAAGGAGTTCCCACATATGCTGAGCACTTGGTGGCTGCTTTTACTTCACTTTGCAGTCCAACTCATCCCAAACCATCTCAATTGAGTTGAGGTCGGGTGATCAAATAGCCCTTACACAGCCTGTTGGAGTGTTGAGTCATTGTCCTGTTGAAAAACAAATGATAGTCCCACTAAGCGCCAACCAGATGGGATGGTGTATCGCTGCAGAATTCTGTGGTAGCCATGCTGGTTAAGTGTGCCTTGAATTCTAAATAAATCACTGACAGTGTCACCAGCAAACCACCATCACACCTCCTCCTCAATGCACACCTTATCCTCTGCAAGAGACATAGGTGACTCTGGGTCTTCCTTTCCTGTGGTGGTCCTCATGAAAGCCAGTTTCATCATAGCGCTTGATGGTTTTTGTGACTACACTTGAAGAAACTTTCAAAGTTCTTGAAATGTTCCAGATTGACTAACCTTCATGTCTTAAAGTAATGATGGACTGGCATTTCTCTTTGCTTATTTGAGCTGTTCTTGCCATAATTTGGATTTGGTCTTTTACCAAATAGGGCTATGCTCTGTATACCATCCCTACCTTGTCACAACACAACTGATTGGCTCAAACGCAAATTTCACAAATTAACTTTTAACAAGGCACACCTGTTAATTGAAATGCATTCTAGGTGACTACCTCATGAAGCTGGTCGAGAGAATGCCAAGAGTGTGCAGAGCTGTCATCAAGACAAAGGGTGGCTACTTTGAAGAATCTCAAATATAAATATATTTTGATTTAACACTTTTTTTTGGTTACTGAATGATTTAACATGTTATGTCATAGTTTTGATGTCTTCACTATTATTCTACAATGTAGAATAATGAAAATCCCTAGAATGAGTAGGTGTGTCCAAACTTTTGACTGGTACTGTGTATCTGCAGTGAGGCAGCGAGCTGCAGGTGCCAGATCCCACAGAGAGGTCAGATTTCTACCGGCTGACTCATATGGTGCCTCTTTCACCGTGACGCCACAGCAGGCTGTGTGTGTGGGTGTATAGTTTTGACCTCTCTCTGGTAATCTTCCTATGACCTTTGAGGTGACCGTGAATGCTCCCCTGTGACTTTAGGTCATACTGTGATCCTTCGATGGCCCTGACTTAAATAAGAACCGTGTGGTCGTTCGCCGATGACATAATAAACTCTCAAAGTATTGAGTAAGGCTTCTTCTGTCATGATAATGAGTTTTATCTATTCTAATCCCTTTATGTCTCTTTCAGATTATCAGTTGCCTCTATTGTGCTGTATTATGAGGTTAACTAAACGGCTGTGTGTGCGTGTCTGCATGTGTGTCTGCATGTGTTCTCTTCAGATGATGCAGGACTTCCACCAGCAGCAGTTTGTACAGCAGAACCAAGTGTTCCACAGTACCCCAGCCATCCTCTTCCAGCCTATCAACACTGACACGGTGGGTAGTAGTGCTACGCTAATGCTACTTCTCTCATGGAATGTGGTGGCTAGTGCTACGCTACACACTAGCTATGCTAAAGCTACCCTCTTGTAGAACCACTGGTCCTTCGTCACCGCTAGGCTAGCTAACCTGCTCTACCGTACTTGCTTGTGCGTATGTGTAACCAAGTTGAATTTGTAGCCTCACTCCTCAACTTGAAATGCCTCTACCCCTGCCATTGAATTGCTAGCTTTTCTTTGGCGTAGCTGGCTAAGGCATTGCGAGACAGGATTGGGATTTGTAAAATAAATCCCAGTAGTGGACCTGTGAGGGAGGAAGCAAAGCTGTTAAATGACTGTGACGTCCATTACATGTGATGCCTGTGTTTTGGTGAGTGTTTGTGTTGCACGCAGGTTTGTTTGTATGGTTTATGGTGTGTGTGTATATGGTGTGCATGCGAGCCCCAGAGGAACATGTTCTCAACTGACCCAGCCTGCCAGTCAGTCAGTCTGCCCACCAGAGCACTTGTCCGTACCCTCTGCCGCCTGCAGAGGGTGTTCGTCTCCAAGACCCTTGTTGTTTTCGTTGGTAGTGAAACAAGCGGTGGCCTGTTCCCAAAGAAAACATTTAGTGATGCAGTTACACCCCCCCCCCCCCCCCCCTTCCCCTCCCTGCACAATGTGACAGAGGTATCCGGAAAATAACAGCACTGAAAGAGGCAGGACGTCTGTGAAAAAGGGGCATTGTGAGGGAGCCTCACTCCAGCCCCCCGCCTCCACCCTTCCACCACTGACTGCCTCGGCCTCTAAAAGTAACTCAGTGTGGCTCTCCTTCACTGATTTATTGGCCTTATGCATGGTCCACATTGAATAGCGCTCGCTCGCTCCCCCTCTCTCTCGTTGGCTCTCGCTCTCTCACTCGCTGGCTCTCTCTCCCTGGCTCTCGCTCTCGCTCGCTCCCTCGCTGGCTCTCGCTCGCTTTCTCACGCACTTTCTCTGTTCTCTTTCGCTCGGGCTCTTTCTTTCTCTCACGGTATCTCACTCAATTCAAAGGGGCTTTACTGACATGTAATTCAAATGGGTTTTATTGACATGTAATTCAAAACATAAAAATGTGAAGAAACAAAACAAACTAGAAATGAACAGTGAACAGCAATCACTAACTCAGAGGTTGCTGCCTACACTGAGACCCAATCACTGGTCACTTTAATAAATGGATCACAAGTCACTTTAAACAATGCCACTTTAATAATGTTTACATATCTTACATTACTCATATCATATGTATATACTGTATTTTATACCATCTACTGCACCTTGCCTATGCCACTCGGCCATCGCTCATCCATATATTTATATGTACATTTTCTCATTCACCCCTTTAGATTTGTGTGTATTAGGTAGTTGTTGGGGAATTGTTAGATATTACTGCACTGTTGGAACTAGAAGCACAAGCATTTAGCTACACTCGCATTAACATCTGCTAACTATTTGTATGTGACCAATAAAATTTTATTTAAATATTGCATTCACAAAGGTTTCTAAACGATAAAGGCATTTCTAATGTTATCAGCTGTGTACGGTGTTTTAACAATGTGCAAATATTTGAAATACAAATGGTAGGTAGGCCTGTCGTGACAGAAGAGGCTCTCTCTCTCTCTCTCAAGCTGAATGCACTCATAATTAGCCATTTGGACTGTGTTTATTATTTTGTCAGGGCTCAGAGATTAGAGGTCAGCTGTGTGCGCATGAATCATGCCAGGGGTCATCATCAGTCATAGGAGTTGACCTATACACCTCCTGAGGAGAGGTGAGACCAAACTTTGTGTCCATCAGATGGCCAGTGATCTCTGTTAATTACAGAGTGCAATGGAAAATGTTTGAAATTATGTTGTATTATTGTATTGTTTATTAGACAAGTCCAGGGACGTCCCTCCCCGTTTCAGTACGTTTTCTTCCGTTTGGTGGATAATGAACGTTCTGATATAAGTCTATTGTGTAGAACAAATATGATTGTCAGTCATGTAGACTAGAGAACCGTGTCAGCTCTATTCATTTATACTTTGCAATGTTCCGAACATATCACATTAGAGTACACACCAGAGAGGCCTGGACTGAGACTTCAGGCCTTGTAGATGAGTTGTGGATTGAAGTTAAGCACAAGATGTTTCCATTTTAATCTGGAATTGATGTTTTTCTGATCGCCTTCTAATCCTATATTATTGGAATCAACCTACCCCCCGAGCAAATATCAGACATTTCACATGTTGTACTGATTACATCCCTGATTTAGAGACATTGCCTCTCATCCCATTCAGATGCGTGGATTGGCTGTGTTCTTCTTGTGAGGTCATCATTTCTAATCAACCTGGCCCGGGTATCCTGGAAGGACATTGACCTCATTCCGTCAGTAGAGGATGCCTGGTTATTCTTTAAAAGTGCTTTCCTCACCATCTTAAATAAGCATGCCCCATTGAAAAAATGTAGAACCAGGAACAGATATAGCCCCTGGTTCACTCCAGACCTGACTGCCCTTGACCAGCACAAAAACATCCTGTGGCGTACTGCACTAGCATTGAATAGCCCCCGCGATATGCAACTTTTCAGGGAAGTTAGGAACCAATACACACAGGCAGTTAGGAAAGCAAAGGCTAGCTTTTTCAAGCAGAAATGTGTATCCTGTAGCACTAACTCCAAAAAGTTCTGGGACACTGTAAAGTCCTTGGAGAATAAGAGCACCTCCTCCCAGCTGCCCACTGCACTGAGGATAGGAAACTCTGTCACCACCGATAAATCCACTATAATTGAGAATTTCAATAAGCATTTTTCTATGGCTGGCCATGATTTCCACCTGGCTACCCCTACCCTGGTCAATAGCCCTGCACCCCCCACAGCAACTTGCCCAAGCCTCCCCCATTTCTCCTTCACCCAAATCCAGATAGCTGATGTTCTGAAAGAGCTGCAAAATCTGGACCCCTACAAATCAGCCAGGCTAGACAATCTGGACTTTCTCTTTCTAAAATTATCTGCCGAAATTGTTGCAACCCCTATTACTAGCCTGTTCAACCTCTCTTTCGTATCTTCTGAGATCCCCAAAGATTGGAAAGCTGCCGTGGTCATCCCCCTCTTCAAAGGGGGAGAGACTCTAGACCCAAACTGCTACAGACCTATATCTATCCTACCCTGCCTTTCCAAGGTCTTCGAAAGCCAAGTTAACAAACAGATCACCGACCATTTCAAATCCCACCGTACCTTCTCCGCTATGTAATCTGGTTTCCGAGCTGGTCATGGGTGCACCTCAGCCATGCTCAAGGTCCTAAACGATATCATAACCGCCATCGATAAGAGACAATACTGTGCAGCTGTATTCATCGACCTGGCCAAGGCTTTCGACTGTCAATCACCACATTCTTATCGGCAGACTCAACAGCCTTGGTTTCTCAAATGATTGCCTTGCCTGGTTCACCAACTACTTCTCAGACAGATTTCAGTGTGTCAAATCGGAGGGTCTGTTGTCCGGACCTCTGGCAGTCTCTATGGGTGTGCCACAGGGTTCAATCCTCGGGCCGACTCTTTTCTCTGTATACATCAATGATGTCGCTCTTGCTGCTGGTGATTCTCTGATCCACCTCTACGCAGACGACACCATTCTGTATACTTCTGGCCCTTCTTTGGACACTCTGTTAACTAACCTCCAGACGAGCTTCAATGCCATACAACTCTCCTTCCGTGGCCTCCAACTGCTCTTAAATGCAAGTAAAACTAAAGGCATGCTCTTCAACCGATTGCTTCCCACACCTGCCCGCCCGCCCAGCATCACTCCTCTGGACGGTTCTGACTTAGAATATGTTGACAACTACAAATACCTAGGTGTCTGGTTAGACTGTAAACTCTCCTTCCAGACTCACATTAAGCATCTCCAATCCAAAATTAAATCTAGAATCAGCTTCCTATTTCGCAACAAAGCATCCTTCACTCATGCTGCCAAACACCCTCGTAAAACTGACTATCCTACCGATCCTTGACTTTGGCGATGTCATTTACAAAATCATCTCCATCACTCTACTCAGCAAATTGGATGCAGTCTATCACAGTGCCATCCGTTTTGTCACCAAAGCCCCATATACTACCCACCACTGCGACCTGTATGCTCTCGTTGGCTGGCCCTCGCTTCATATTTGTCGCTAAACCCACTGGCTCCAGGTCATCTATAAATCTTTGCTAGGTAAAGCCCCGCCTTATCTCAGCTCACTGGTCACCATGGCAGCACCCACCCGTAGCACGCACTCCAGCAGGTATATTTCACTGGTAACCCCCAAAGCTAATTCCTCCTTTGGCCGCCTTTCCATCCAGTTCTCTGCTGCCAATGACTGGAACGAACTGCAAAAATCACTGAAGCTAGAGACTCATATCTCCCTCACTAGCTTTAAGCACCATCTGTCAGAGCAGCTCACAGATCACTGAACCTGTACATAGCCTATCTGTAAATAGCCCATCCAACTACCTCATCCCCATACTGTTATCTATTTTATTTATTTTTGCTCCTTTGCACCCCAGTATCTCTACTTTACACTCATCTTCTGCACATCTATCACTCCAGTGTTTAATTGCTATATTGTAATTATTTCGCCACTATGGCCTATTTATTGCCTTACCTCCGTTATCCTACCTCATTTGCACACACTGTATATATACGTTTTCTACTGTATTATTGACTGTATGTTTGTTTATTCCATGTGTAACTCTGTTGTTTGTGTCGCACTGCTTTGCTTTATCTTGGCCAGGTCGCAGTTGTAAATGAGAACTTGTTCTCAACTAGCTTACCTGGTTAAATATAGGTGAAAAAAAAAATCATAATAATTCCATAGAGGAAGTGTTTTCCTCTAGGTTGTTTTCCTTTCGACGCAAACACACACTGTTTCGCCATCTGCCTCAGTAGTGGAATAGATGTTTTTACTATGCCGCCTTGAGTTCGTTTCTCAAAAATCTAAATTCATAATATTTGCCAACATTCACCCTCAAACGAATATCAGCTCCAATATCCAACCATGAATATTTAGGTGAATATGTCTGTTTTATAAGAACCAAAGTCTTTTTTACTTATTTTAATAGATGCACAGACAGATACGGACGTTGAATATGTTTAGCTGAATATTATCAATTATTATTAAACTCTCTCTCTCTCCCTCCCCTATACATCATCCCTGGTCACTAGGTGGGGCAGTTGCAGAAGGAGAGTGGCACAGCGGAGGAGCACAGTCTGGATAAGGAGGCACGAAAGTGGGCGACCCGAGTGGCACGAGAACACAAGAACATCATCCACAGTCAGAGGGTGAGAGAGAGGGATGGAAATAAAAAAGCGAGAGCGAGGGATAGCCTATATTCACAAAGTGTTTCAGAGTAGGAGTGCTGATCTAGGAAAAGTTTTCTGCCTTTTTGATAAGATTACATGGACTCATAGACTTTATGAATACGGACTCAGATTTGTTCAACTGCAGTACACTTCCACCTGACTCAACACGGAGATATCGTTAGCCCAATATAAAATAATAATAATTAATCAGTTTTATGATGCTTGCACTGTGTCAGAGGGAAGGGAAGTGATAACGTTGAGGAAACGTTCGACCATCGCCCTACTGGCCTGATGGTTTGTTGTTAAAACTTGGTGATAAGATAACGAATGTAGGTAGTTCTTGGCCAAACTCTGACAAGATTTTCCAGGAGACCAGGATGTAGCATGGCCCTTTAACAACCCCATTACCTGAAATTATATTAAATGAGTTATGTTTTATCTGTGAGAGTTTAACAATTTATTCTATTCATTGTAATGTTGTCTACCATTTATTGCTTGATTATTTCAGCATTTCTTATTTTCATGGCCCTATTGTTTTAGTATTTCCTGCTTTTGATTGTGATTTGGTTTTGGTTCCTCCTTTTCATTGTGTGGTGGTGTAGTTTCTTTTAAGATTTGTCATAGGCTGTGTCTGAAATGGAACCCTATTCCCTACTGTACAAAGTGCACTATGCAGAGAATAGGGTGCCATTTCAGACGTAACCATTAAGATTGGTTTGTTCTCTGCATGTTACCTGTGACCTTTCAGGCCCTGGAGGACTATGGGACCCAACAGGGGCTGTCGGAGCAGAACCGCAGCGAGCTGGAGCTCAAGATGGAGGAGTCCAGGGAGAACCTGCGGAGAGCAGAGGTAAACTTGTGTGTGTAGTGAAGGTTAGTAGGATTGTTGTGATTTTATTTTTTATTTATTGAACCTTTATTTAACCTGGCAAGTCAGTTAAGAACAAATTCTTATTTACAATGACGGCCTACACCGGATGATGCTGGGCCAATTGTTCGCCGCCCTATGGGACTCCCAATCGCGGCAGGTTGTGATACAGCCTGGATTCAAACCAGGGTGTCTGTAGTGACGCCTCTGAGATGCAGTGTGGTAGCCCTGCCTGCGGCTTAAAATTGGTCACCCTTGGCCCAAGAAGGAGACGTTGGTTTTCTGAGCAGGAGACCATGGTTACGATTCCACCAGTGCTCACCTGTGTGTGATCCCTTACTGAGGTTTGTTCATCAGTGGGCCAGCAGGTTGTCTCACCTTAGTCTCTCTTGCCTCTGATGCTCCCTGTTGGTGGATAAGGCAGAATACATCCAACATAGTTCTAATGGAGCTTTTTATTATAACATGAGTCATTACTAGGGTTGCAAAATCCCAGTTTGTAGATTCCTGGAATTAGGAGGGAATAAACATGAAATTCATAATATGACAAAACATGCAATGATGTCACTAACTCCAGACCGTGAAGCTGAAGGCGGATGCTCGTCTGGCTCTACTGAGAGAGGCAGGCATCACAGTGGAGACGTGGTTGAAGAGCGCCATGAACCAGGTGATGGAGGAGCTGGAGAACGAGCGGTGGGCCAACCTAAATGCCCATGATCTTTCACTCTCCGTGAGTCACAAAACACACATTATGTATTCAAATACGAGACAACATTTCATACACACAAACGCATCTCAATTTGTCATTTTGTCCCCTGTATACCTGCCTACCGGAATTTGCCTGTCTCAGGTAAATCACATAAGGAAGCTGAGGTGCGTCTTTAAGACACTGTTTCTCAACCTTAAGGTGCTAGTTTAGCCTGTGCTGTGTTTGTGTTTGAGATTGATTAGCCTTGTGAAACCAGACTAACAGCATGTGAGCTTGCGAGATCAAGATGGTTTAACAAGGCTACAGATTTTGCAGTCACTGATCACTTATCTACAAATCACCTTCTCACTATGTCACGTCTCAAACTCATTCCACGGAGGGCTGAGGTTTACGCTCCTCCCTTGCACTTGATTGATAAATTAAGGTAATTAATTAGCAAGTAACTCCCCTCACTTGGTTGTCTAGGTCTTAATTGAAAGGAAAAACAAAAAAACAGCAGACACTAGGGCCTCCATGGAATGAGTTTGACACTCCTGTACTAGGTGATCGAAAGTATCGATTCTGCGGCTTCCCTTGCTCAAAGGGATCCTCTACAACATGCTGTGTGTGTGTTTTTAGGGTACAGGTGACCTAGAGAGGGAGGAGGATGAAGATAGTGGAGAGGTGTTGGACGACAGCAGCTCCAGCCCCTCCAGTACCCTCAGAAACTACCCCCTCACCTGCAAAGTGCTCTACTCATACAAGGTACACACAGAGTGCTTTCCTATTATCATCTTTAAGCTGGCAATTAACTCAGCGCCTTGGATGCGGTGCAGTATGGTACCGTACCTCGTACCATATAGGTCCTGTGAGCAGCACCCAGCTCCAACCTACAATATATTAATGAAATTCACTGGGGCAGTCTAGCAGTAATGAAACATGACCTCTTTCCTCCCTTCTCTCCCAGGCGTCTCAGCCAGACGAGCTGACCATCGAGGAACAGGAGGTGCTGGAGGTTATTGATGATGGGGACATGGAGGACTGGGTCAAGGTACAGAGCGCTTTCCAAGAGTGGCACTACCTCACAGTTTGTGTTTTAACTAGAATAAAGCAAGAGGTACTCTAAAGTCATATCATACGCCTACTGTACACACCAGGGGTTGTGTCCAGTGGGGGGAGAACTTTTTGAAACCGAGTGAAATGGGGAGGCACTACTTCAACTTGTCCAATAAGAACTTTTCCATTACAAAACATGTTGCTGTGGTGTGCCCTACTATCATTGACAGTAACCCTGTGTGTGTTCCAACATTGTCTCTAGGCCAGGAACCAGATGGGCCAGGTGGGCTACGTCCCGGAGAAGTACCTGCAGCTGCCCTCGTCCAACAGCCTAATAAGCATGCTCCAGTCTCTGGCCGCCCTGGACGCTCGCTCCCACTCCTCCAGTAACTCTACCGAGCCCGAGCTGGCCGAGTCAGAGCTGCACACGCCAGGCACACATATCGTCAATGGAGACTCCAGCGGTGGTGAGAGTCAGTGAATTTGGCCGAAACGTTTGGAGCAGCATGACTCAACATTCTCTCACTGGGCTAATCCTGACCTTCACTTAAGTCCGATTTTCACTTAGTCATGCATTGATGTCAGTGGGAGATGAAAGGAAATTGGACTGAAGTAAAAGTTAGGATTCGCCCCACATTGAAAAAACAATGTCATTGACATGTTGTGACCATTTATTTTTTTTATGTTATTTTCATTTTGATCTCTTCCCTGCTCTCTATCTCCTTCCCTCTTCCACCTCCCCTTTTCACCTCCGCTCTCTCCCTCTGCCACCCTCAGTGTGCTTCGCCAAGGCCCTATACGACTATGCGGGCCAGACAGATGAGGAGCTCTCGTTCCCTGAGGGCGCCATCATCCGTGTGCTGAGCCGCAAGACCTACGAGGATGACGGTTTCTGGGAGGGCGAGTTCAATGGCACCGTGGGTGTCTTCCCTGCCGTGCTTGTGGAGGACCTTCTGGCAGCGGGTGGTGCCGGTGGAGACAGTGAGAATGGCGATGTCTCAGGAGAGGCCAGCAGCAATTCGCAGGTACACACATGTATACAACCACCCTAGGAGCTGTTTCCCATACAGATGGATAGAGGACTAGTGCCCAAAAGCCTGTTTTAGCATGGGCAGCGCCATTGAGGATTTTCACTATTTTTTTAACTAGTCAACTGGGTGGGACTTCTTATTGGTTAAGGAAGGATCACATAATTCCATCTAGGTTATCAGGAGCCAACCTTTGCTTTATACCTGTTCAAACAACACACTACAGGTGGCAGTATGCATCCTTTCAGTTTGTTTACCAACTCATAGAAGTAGTAGAAGAAGACAATGTACCACTACAAAATGGAGATGGCCTCAATGGCGCTACCCATGCTCTCACAGACGCCATAGATGCAATGTTGTCCTCTAACTATATATATGCTGTTTACACACATGAATCCATGAATGAATGAATGAATGAAAAAAAAGGTTCTCACGGCTTACATTCTCATCCATACAGTATACGTCATAAAGATACTGTATAACAGTAATCGATACATTACTGTTTTATTTAATTCTGTGGTGTGCTCTGTCTTCCAGGCGTCCCCCTCTCCTCTTTCTGAGTGCTCTCCACAGAGCCCCTTCCATCTGGGCCCGTTCCACAGCAGCCCCTGTCAGAGCAGCCCCCTCCTGACCCCCACTCTGCCCTCGCCCCAGTCCAGCCCCTCCCCCATACCCCGCCCCCCCTCCATCAACGGCCACCATAGGCCACCACCCGCACCACTCAAAGGCCATTTGCAAAGTATGAACCACTCCTCAAAGGCTGACTATTTATTATTTTGCACTTTAAATGTTATCGCAATGCACGTCATTCATTGCCTGGTCCCAGATCTGTTTTGTGCTGTATTATAGTCCGGTGGCATGACGGCACAACCAGATCTGGGACCAGGCTATGTTATTTATTATAATAAATGCACACAAAATAGACCATGTAAAAAAGTAGGGACATGGACAAGTAATAAACAGCATGGATTTTAAGAATCCTCATTCTGAGATTGACACATCTGGGTTGTGTTCATTAGGGCACAATGTCACTACCCTGTAGTGATTTCGATGCCAAGATGTGGTGATGATGACTCTGTCTGCCCCCTCACCTTCAGGTCCTGCCCAGAACTCCACCCAGCCCCCCAGGTACCCAACAGATGGTGGTGCGGGGGGCACCATTCGACCTGTAAGTCACCACACACACTGTATGGATACTGACCCTTGTCCGGTTTGAAAATACTCTTGTTATTGAGGTTCCGCTTGGAGCTCAAAGGAATAACTTAGCTTGTTTGTATGTTCTGGACAGGTCCGCGCTGCTCCGCCGCCCCCCAAGCCGCAGCAGCCTCGTGGCCAGGTGAAGAAGAGGGAGGAAGTGGAGATCACGCTGGTGTAACGACGACGCCCCGGGGGCGGTGGCTGCTCCCCTCAACCAGATCAGACCTGGTGGATCCAGGTCCCTGACCCCCCCCCCAAGGAGAAACAACAGGTTCCAGAGCCCCTGAACCAGCCAGGGGGTATCCCCACTCCCCACCGGAGAGGGACCAAAATTATGTTTGTCTCCCTCCACACAGTCCAAAGCCAGTAGGACTGAAACGGTGTGCTGTGCAGAGAACCCGAACAATTGTGAAATTGACATAGTTTCCAAATTCCAACCCCACATCCCATTTAGTTCTCTTTATTATTTTTCTCTGTTACCTATCTTTTTCCATGGTCTATACCTCTTTTTCTCTGTGCTGTATTCTAACACTGTGTTTTCTTGCTCTTTCTACCTCTCTTTTTCTCTCTCTGGCTAGCTCCCTCACCTTCATAACTGGGCATTGAGCAATGGGGGGGGTCTTGCCTTGTTGTTCGAGCAAGATATCTCCATTGGATTACTATACAACAAAGTTCTGCTAATTTTGTGGGAGGATTGTACATCTGTCACAATGTTAAAAAAAAAAACACAGCAAAAGTCAAAGCCAGATCTCTTTGGTTCTTGGTGGATTGTGTTATTGTTGTCTCCGCACATTTCAGGGAAATTGACAACATGGTAGAGGCGGGTACCACTCCTGTACCTGAAATACGTCTTTAAAAAGTGTTTCCAACATTTCATAAACAAGGGAAAAGTGGCAATTTTGGAGAGGTGTAATTGTTTAAGATAGGAATAGCCCCATTGAGGGCAAAATCTGGGTCACACTGTGAAACTAGAACAAAACTGCCCCTGACACGTAAATTAATACTCTTCTAAATATATTTGTACAATTTCCTTGTATTAAAAGGTGGGACATTTCAAGATTGCCAGGGGCAGTCTATAGTGTATGAATGAGTAAATGTAGACCATCTTTGTGCTACTTTTTGTTGTAAAAACAAGGATCTAACTATGTTGTCATCAATACTAATCTAGGCGTAAACTAGCCAATAATGGTTGCTGGTGAGAATCGTTTTTACAGTCAGGAATGCAGACTGGGTCGCAGTTCAAGACGGAAAGCATCACAAGTTGATTTGCAGTTGTGCAGTGCGTCCCTGGGTCAGACCATGGGTCAGACGTGCCTTAAAGTTCCCGGAGGAGAATCACCTACAGGAAATGTGAACTGACTGAAATACTGAAGCACTTTTTTGATATTCTGTTGTTAATGCCCTTTTCAGTATTGCTGCTTGGTCTCTCTCGTGGTTGCTGCATTGTTTGTCTACTTTAAAAAAATGTTGCTCCATCTATATCGGTATGAGTATTGTTCTCCTTGTGAAATGCATTTGATTTATGAAGCCCAAAAATATATATTTGTTTACGTTGGGAGGTATGATTGATTTTATTTGATGTATGCTTTTTAATTGTATCGATTATTAAATATTAATAGTTTACAGAGCTTTGAGATTAATAGCTGTGCAGCAATTTTAGAATAAGGATAAAAACATATGAAACGTATAAATTGTTGATCAGAGGAAATCAGGAATCTGTCAGCCACGTTGCTGTGTTCTCGTTGATCTCCTTGAGATTTGAATGTCAAACTTATTTTGAAGTTTACCCTGTTATATTGAAAAAGTACATGCTGTTGTGAAATACTTTGACACAACCATGAAGTAGATTTTTGTCATTATGTTCCTGATTTATTTTCAGTATCTTCAGAGATACGGTAGAAACAAACGGCCCCCTCTGATGTAGCATCTGCAGCAATAGCAGAAAATCTAAATGATTTCATTGGATAATAAGAAAAATTTGTTAAAATAAATATGGAATAAAATTAGCTGAAATCACATTTTGTTCTGTCTTATTCAACATTTCACAAAACAATCGTGGGTTTCCACTAGATACCACAGACACGAGGTCAAAATTGGCTATAACCTTTCACTCAACGTAAACGGAACAAAGGAGATGATCGTGGACTTCAGGAAACAGCAGAGGGAGCACCCTCCTATCCACATCGACGGGACAGCAGTGAAGAAAGTGGCAGGTTAAGTTCCATCAGCGTACATATCGCTGACAAATTGAAATGGTCCATCCACACAGACAGTGTGGGGAAGAAGGCTCAACAGCGCCTCTTCAACCTCAGGAGGCAGAAGAAATTTGGCTTGTGACAACCCTCAAACTTTTACAGATGCACAATTGAGCATCCTTTGGGCTGCACCGCCGCCTGGTACGGCAACTGCATTGCTCACAACCGCAGGGCTCTCCAGAGAGTGGTGCGGTCTGCACAACGCATCACCAGGGGCAAACTACCTGCCTCCAGGACACCTACAGCACCCGATGTCACTGGAAGGACAAAAAGATCATCAAGGACAATAACCACCCGAGCCACTGCCTGTTCACCCCGCTATCATCCAGAAGGCGAGGTCAGTACAGGTGCATCAAAGCTGGGACTGAGAGACTGGAAAAACAGCTTCTATCTCAAGGTCATCAGACTGCTAAATAGCTATCACTAGCACAGAGAGGCTGCTGCCTACATACAGACTTAAAATCATTGGCCACTTTAATAAATGGAACACCAGTCACTTTTAATAATGTCACTTTAATGTTTACATATGTATATACTGTATTCAATATTATATACTGTATCTTAGTCTATGCTGCTCTGACATTGCTCATCCATGTATTTATATATTCTTAATTCCTTTACTTAGATTGATGTGTATTTGGTATTTGTTGTGAAATTAAGATATTACTTGTTAGATATTGCTGGACTGTCGGAACTAAAAGCACAAGCATTTCGCTACACCCGCAATGACATCTGCTAAACACGTATGTGACCAATTAAATTGTATTTTGTTTGATCATAAAAGATTCATAACATTTTTTTTTATGGTTTAAGGTTAGGTATAAAACTTTTTAAGAAGAGAAATTGTAGAAATAGTCAGGGTTTATGACTTTGTGGCTGTGGTAACTACTGACAAGCAGAATTGTGTCAGGCTAGTTTGGTCTGTGTATCTTCCATTTATTGGTTAATTGATTCAAAAGACGTGAAAAAACAAAAACGGCTCGTTTCTGAATTTGAAAAACAAAAATCGACTTGTTTTATCCTTTATTGGGTCAAAAATTGACATGGAATAACAGAAAACAAATTTTTCCGATTTTCCTTTTTTTGTGTTTTCCATACCCGGATGTACTCACTCCCTCATAGAATATTCAAGTAGTTTGGGGGGGTTTACAGCACAAATAATTTGTGCGACAGAAAGATAAAGATGCTCATGTTAGCTAAGATGCAGAACTTATCATGAAGTTAGCTTGCCAATAGAACAATCTCTACATCCTGAACAAAGTTGGTTTGCACTGGCTGGCTACTGACTAGCTAACAGGCTGGCTAGCTAGCCCTACATGACTACTGGCTATAGTCATGCTAACTAGTAGTAGCAAGTGGAAGTAAGTTAGCCCCTCAACATGCTACAAGATTAAGCTGCCCGGCCAGAGCTACCTGCTGAAGAAAGGTGAGATTTCAGAATTTCTTTCTGTAGCTAATTTAGCTAGACCTTCTGGCTGTGCTTAGTAACTGCTGTTCATTATTACTAAGTAAATATCTGTCACTTTTAACTATCTGCCACTTTGCTATTGCTTACACACACACCAATATCCAATGAAGCTAGGTAATATGTACATGTAGGTAGTTATTAAAGTGGCTATGCATAGATAATAACAGAGAGTTGCAGCTGGTGTGTGAGTGTGTCCTGACAGTTACAGCAGGAGAAGGGCACAGTATGGCATCTGAGCAGATCATCATGAACTTCATGTAGTTACATCAGTCAATACAGTAAGTTAAAATGTGTTTTTTTTATTGCTATGGGTATACTTCACAAACATCCTTTCCTGCACACTACGACAAATGGCCTACTTTTTGGAATGTATACTACTTGGAATGTATACCCCTTGTCTGGGGGGAGGGGCTGATGATCAATGATACAGAGCCAGTCTGATATTACTTGATTACTGACCCTCCTCTCGCTCTCTCTCTCTCTCTCTTTCCCACCCACAGGACTATTCACACAGTTCAGTCACTCAGCCCTATCCAGTGGACATGATACTCTCAAGGTCCTGCACTACTGTCTCCTACAACACCCTGATGCGAAGCAATAAGCCTGGCCCCATGGCTGTAAATCAGCATATCTCTATAATCCTGCTGTACCCTACTGTTCTGAAAGACTAGGACTATTTTAAATGGAATGCTCAACAGTGATTTATTAATCTCTCGCTCTGTCTTGACCATTCTCATAGTTCACTCACAGATAGTATGTAGGCTGGTTGATGGTACCTGCAGGCCTGTTTGAGGAACAACTGGACAGAACATATCAGAATGCTTGGACCTCAGCTGAGACCCTCCTCTCCTCCCCCATCTTTCAAGGAAAGCCCTTTACACTTCCTGTTATGCATGATGCTCTCAAGGTGTCTCCATCTCTCTCATGTCTTGTGGTAGTACCTACAGTGTATTTGGAAAGGATTCAGAACCCTTGACTATTTCCACATTTTGTTACAATACAGCCTTATTCTAAAATGTATTAAATGTATTTTCCTCATCAATCTACACACAATACCCCATAATGACAAAGCAAAAACTTTTTCATATTTTTGCTAATTTATTTATTTAAAAAATGTAAACGGGAATATCACATAAGTATTCAGACCCTTTACTCAGTACTTTGGCAGTGATTACATCCTCGCTACAAGCTTGGCACACCTGTATTTGAGAAGTTTCTCCCATTCTTCTCTGCAGATCCTCTCAAGCTCTGTCATGTTAGATGGGGAGCGTCGCTGCACAGCTTTTTTCAGGTCTCTCCAGAGATGTTCAAGTCCGGGCTCTGGCTGGGCCACTCAAGGATATTCAGAGACTTGTCCCGATGCCACTCCTGCGTTGTCTTGGCTGTGTGCTTAGGGTCGTTGTCCTGTTGGAAGGTGAACCTTCAGCCCAGTCTGAGGTCCTGAGCGCTCTGGAGCAGGTTTTTATCAAGGATCTCTCTGTACTTTGCTCCGTTCATCTTTCCCTTGATCCTGACTAGTCTCCCAGTCCTTCCCGCTGAAAAACATCCCCACAGCATGATAGTGCCAACACTATTCTAAACTGTAGGGATGGTGCCAGGTTTCCTCCAGACGTGACGTGATGCTTGGCATTATTAGGCCAAAGAGTTAAATCTTGGTTTCATCAGACCAGAGAATCTTGTTTCTCATGGTCTCAAGAGTCTTTCAGTGATTTTTGGCAAACTTCAAGCGGGCTGTCGTGCTTTTTACTGAAGAGTGGCTTCTGTCTTGCCACTCTACCATAAAGGCCTGATTGGTGGAGTGTGCTGCAGAGATGATTGTCCTTCTGGAAGATTCTCCACAGAGGAACTCTGGAGCTCTGTCAGAGCTCTGTCACCTCCCTGACCAAGGCCCTTCTCCCCGGATTGCTCAGTTTGGCTGGCTGGCCGGCCAGCTCTAGGAAGAGTCTTGGTGGTTCCAAACTTCTTCCATTTTTAAGATTGATGGAGGCCACTGTGTTCTTGGGGACCTTCAATGCTGCAGAAATGTTTTTGTATCCTTCCCCAGATCTGTGCCTCGACACAATCCTGTCACGGAGCTCTACGGACAATTCATTCCACTTCATGGCTTGGTTTTTTCCAAATCATGTCCAATCAATTGACATACTTCCGGTGCCGACAGAGATGGCAGCCTCGCTTCACGTTCTCAGGAAACTATGCAGTATTTTGTTTTTTTATGTATTACTTCTTACATTGTTACCCCGGGAAATATTAAGTTTTATAACATACAACCGAGAGGAACTATTGGATATAAGAGCAACGTCAACTTACCAACATTACGACCAGGAATACGACTTCCCCGAAGCGGATTCTCTGTTTGGTACCCCAACTAGGACAATAGACTGGATCCCAGCCGGCGACTCAAAACAACGGCGGCGCAGGAGAAGGGGGAAACGCGGCGGTCTGTTGGTCAGGCTACGTCGACGGTCGCATCGTGCACCTCTCCCGAGTATTTTAATCGCTAATGTCCAGTCTCTGGACAACAAGGTGGACGAAATCAGAGCGAGGGTTGCCTTTCAGAGAGACATCCGAGACTGCAACGTTCTTTGCTTCACGGAAACATGGCTCACTCAGGACACGTTATCAGAGTCGGTACAGACACCTGGTTTCTCCACGCATCGCGCCGACAGAAACAAACATTATCTGGTAAGAAGAAGGGTGGGGGTTGTGTGTCTTATGATTAACGAGACGTGGCGTGATCATAACAACATACAGGAACTCAAGTCCTTTTGTTCACCTGACATAGAATTCC
>QNTS01000567.1:334237-358435 GCA_003317085.1 Hucho hucho | reverse complement strand
GAAAGCTAAGGTGACTGAGCTAAATGACTATCGCCCCGTAGCACTCACTTCCGTCATCATGAAGTGCTTTGAGAGACTAGTCAAGGATCATATCACCTCCATCCTGCCAGACACCCTGGACCCACTCCAATTTGCTTACCGTCCCAATAGGTCCACAGACGACGCAATCGCAATCACACTGCATACTGCCCTAACCCATCTGGACAAGAGGAATACTTATGTAAGAATGCTGTTCATCGACTACAGCTCAGCATTTAACACCATAGTTCCCTCCAAGCTCGTCATTAAGCTCGAGACCCTAGGTCTCGACCCAGCCCTGTGCAACTGGGTCCTGGACTTCCTGACGGGCCGGCCCCAGGTGGTGAGGGTAGGAAACAACACCTCCACCCCGCTGATCCTCAACACTGTGGCCCCACAAGGGTGCGTTCTCAGCCCTCTCCTGTACTCCCTGTTTACCCATGACTGCGTGGCCAAGCACGCATCCAACTCAATCATCAAGTTTGCTGACATGTTGACAGATGGCACTTGTATGGAGGAATGTGGGGGGAGAGTGGTGAGTAATAAAAGTCAATGTAATTGCAGCATTTTACCTGTGATCCAAAATCAAATAAAATGTTAGCTTTTAGCTTATACAATATAAGACAAAATGAAATGTATCTATTCACTACTGACCAAATGCGTACACCAACCACTTCAAGCTAACATTACCTGTTTTAGGCTTGTTTTTAAGTCTTAAGGCAAAGTACTTTGGATGAAGTGTTCGAATGTGATACAGGCTGTATTATTATGCTTATGTACAGACAACCCACAGCACGGCAGACCACCATGGCCAGGACTGAGCAGCCCAGCAGCTTGGGATTGCCTAAATAGGTATCTCCCCTGGGCATGTTTTCAATATAGGCTCTTTTAGTTGTACTTTATTCCATTTAAGGCATCCAGACCTTATGAAAGTTGCCCAGTATACCCTTAATCTGGTAATAAATAGAATCTAGTGATACATAACGTGATAACCAACCTAATTAATGGCAATGCATTACTTAGCAGCTATAAATGCTTGGTTATACAGTTTCTTCAGATAAGTCACCAGTATCAACATTTCCAAGCAAACAAAACGGGAGAAGGGAGAATCTTTAGACATACTGAGATAAAAGAACATACTCTTTGCTAGAATTCAGCCAGCCTTCACAAGACCATAACATATATATGTCCCCTTTTGTGTTTTACACCTCCAGCAGAGGAATTACATTTCTGAGTGGATGATATTCAGTTTCACTGGCAAATATTACGTTCTATTGATGGTCTTAAACTGCAGTACTTTATGTCTGAGATGATATTAACATGACTGGGCATTCAAATATATCTGTATCCATTCATCATCATCAATAGCTTCTACCAGGTCTTCCTCACATTTTTGTTTGACATGTTTTGTGTCATCTGGAAAAGTCTCTATCAACCACATTTTGGAAATCAACATTGGAGGTTTGTCAGACAGAATAACATCAGGCTTATTATTTGCTGAACAGAGGGAATAAAGTGTTGTATCTGCAGAAATTCACCTCACCTCCGTCACAGACTGGTCTTCCTGGCTGCTTGACCCTGCTGAGACCCCTGTCACCATCTGATGCTCCTAAAATGAGGCATGACAAAGAATTATCTTGGTGTATATTTATACATTATATTTTCCAAGAATAGAATCAATGGTTCAATAATTAAAATTACCATTACTTCCAGATCCCAGACTGTAGCTTTAGCTTCTGTCCTGTAGCTACTGTAGGTCTACCCATCATTTCAAGATGGAACTTTGTACCATTCACTGATATTGTTAATATACTGCAAAATTCACCTGAGCTCCGTAGACTGGTCTTCCCTAGCTGTCTGACCCTGCTGGGACCCCTGTCACCATCTGATCCTGCTAAGACATGATGAGCATAGTGTTGTGTACTGACTGCACTAGAGTTGAAATCCTGAGGGACCAACAGAGATCATTACGGCGGTCTGCATTTTTCATGCTGCAGGTTGGAGCGGGCGGTCAGACAGATGACTGTGGGATGAAAATATTTGGTGTCCTCCCTATTGTATTAAAGCACATCTTTTTCACATTCATACACACAGAATTCGCTGCTTCAACTTCAGTAGCCTACCTAGTTGGGCGTGAGAGTTTAAGCGCGCCTAGTATGTGTGGTCTCATTGAAATAGAAGCTGCGGTCCAAACACTTAAAAGACACCCTGTCCCCTCAGCCCTCAAATTAGGTGGACACGTCTGATGAGTAAAAAGTTGTAGGGCAAGAGAGGAAGGAATGGTTTTTAAATGGACCACCCTTGGCCGGAAATTCATCACTTGTTCATCCCGCAATGATTGTGTTTTCAGCCACCGGCAGCTTGTGGGTGCTTTATATGCGCTACAATCAATTATGACTGCATGTCTACTTATATTAAATATATAATTATTAATATACGCCTGCTGTATGATAGCAAGCAAAAGTAATGTTAGCCTGCCTAGCTGGAACTTCTGAAGGAAAATGTTTTATTTCTACAATTTCCAAAAGATAACCAAACATTTTTTTTTTTTTACGAGACGTATTTGTGCCGTCATGCATTAGTAGCACAATTTCTAACTTATTTGCATTAGTTTTTACTTACACTTGTATGTAGACTTCTCCATTGATGTTGTTTTTAAGTTTTTGCAGTCTTAGCGGCTGTACAATCGTCGAGAATTGAATTATGGGGAGTTTCAGGCCTCAGAGTGAACAGAATTGTACACTCACAAAGCCGACTAAAAATGAGGGCTGAGGGGCTTACATTGCAAACTTCCTTTGCTTCGCTAATCATTTGGCCCACCCTCCAAGATGGCAACGGGGATTCCCCCAAGGGCATAAGGCGAGGGTAAGTGGACGAGGGTGTGTCTTTTAAGTGTTTGGACCTCACCTAGAGTAGGCTGCCTACATGGGTGGAGAATCACGTGGCAGTTAATTTGAATATTAAATTAACTTCAATATGATTAGACTGTAATTTACTACAGTATCTGTATATAAATATTAGGTTAGGTTAGGCTCAGTGGCGGTTCTAGCTTGTATGGCTCTTTGGGCGAACCCACCCTTCAGCGCCCCCCACTTGAGCATCAATACATTACCCATCCCCCAACACTGTCAACCAAGAGTCAAGACTAAACCAATTCACCTTGGTGGTGTGCAGACTGGTTTTATATTATTCTTAACGATTTCACAAAAAACAGAAAAAAATACAATATGTCTGTGAAACTATATATTCACAGTATTATGAATGAATTGTGGTTTATTTGGTAGCATTTCATGGTGTGACTGACTTTACTAATTGCATTTGTACTGTACAAAGTTAGAGGGGCGAAGCCCCTACCTCGGGCTTCCAGTGGGGAGACCTGAGGTCAACCTACCCCCGCCCCCATCTCGTACTTCTGAGTGGGAGACCTTCCCAGGCAGTAGCCTGCCTAGCTCACAAACTAGAATCAAGGTGCCCACTCCGACAAGGTTAATTGAACCACAGTCCCACACGGTGACATAATATCCTTGACTTGATGTGTAAATGAGCGATAGAAAATCGATCACACAAATGTCACCATTCCACATTTTTTGGTGCAGGCGCCCATGTCGCCTATACCTAAATCCACCACTGGTTAGGCTACTATGGTGAGCAAGCGTTGTGCCTTTTTAAAGAAGTATCGATTACCCATTTATTTGTCTCTGCAAATCGTCCTCCTAAAAGGCAAGCTATATCCTATAGGCCTATGCAAAACGTAGCAAGTGTTGCTGTCATCACTCTTGCTGCTTCCAGTTCAGTAGCCATACCTGCGAGATCAGGTGCGCATGCGGTCTCAAATAGAGCAGGCTATAGCCTATGCATGTGAGAAGCATGGGGCAGTTATCTTTCCAAGGAAATGTACTTCCTAAATAGGCCTATGATTAGGCTATAGTTTACTACATTGCCTAGAAATAGGCCTAAATATTGATCACCCATATTTCTCCCGTCTGAAAATCTTCCCACTCCTAAATGGTATGCTATAAAAATAGCTCTAGAAAACACAAGTCTCTCCAACTCTGCTCTCTTCAAACTACATATAGTATATTGACTGATATAGCCCAGTAATACAATATAAGGGCCATGTGAGAATCACTGTAAATGTAACATATTTCTTAAGTTATTTTTGCGCGTTTGATATTGGCAATAGGGTGCAAAATTGCTGGGACCATGCCTGACAAGTGAGCTACGTCACATAATCCTAAAATAACATTGCGGACTGCAATTGGGTTTGGGACCAGTTCTTGCGGTAGCGGGTGGGAGTCGGGCAGAAAGCCAGCAGGTGCGGGCAAGAGCAGAATGGAGAAATCTGTCCCGTGCACCATGACAGTGAAACCTATAACATTAGAGCTGTTTATTACTGTCACTGTGAAAAATAGGGAATTAGTTAGGGAAACTGACAGATCAATAACGTTACATTGCCATACTGACCAATAAAACTCACATTGCACTGAAAAAACGTCAGAATATCTTCAAACGTTTGGCTGATGGTTTCATGGTTGGATTCTGGTCTAACAGTGTGATTGAGGGGGTGGGTATAATTTGTGTAACGTTCCAACAGGAATCTGTTCCAAAAACTTCGTAAATAACATCAACGCATACAAAGTTGTATAGCGGCAGAATAAGATACCCGGTAGGGATTGGGCTATTTAATTACGTTTTTCACTCGCCACGTTTATTACGAAAAGTGTCTGTCCTCACTCTGGTAGCCTATGGACAAACATTAAGAATAAGCTACATTGTGAGTTAGCTAGGTTAATTGATCATGCTACTTTGTATGCGTTGTTTGAACCTTGTACTTTATGAAGTTGTTGGAACGTTCCACAAATTGTACTCTTTATTTTTTTATTACAAAAAATGTAACCTTTTTAACTAGGCAAATCAATACTTGTACCCACCCTGATTGAGGCCAAAAGAATAGTTAACATTAACAAACTTTTGGCCATCTCTCTCTCAAACGGTACATCAACTGGCAAAAGCTAGCCATGTTAATTTACTTCTGAAACGGGACACATAGGCTACAAAACATTTCCATACAAACAACAGCTGTTAGATAACAATATGAGGTGGCTATTATTACTATGTGACAGAACTAGAGGCTAGAGCTGACCTGGCAGTGGTAGCTACTAGCTAGCGTAGCTTATTCATTCACCTCAGCCGAGAATGGATGAAATATTAGCGAACATTACATGTCAGTTATAATACGAATACGCACTACAAGTAAACACTCGTTTTTTGTCTGTTAACTTAAACAGCCGTTACCTTCACAACTACATCAGTCAACTAAAGAGTAGCCACTTTCTGCTATGCACTCGTTTACAACTTGGTGAAAGAGCACAACACATACACACTGAACTATGCTCAACTCTCCGGTGCTAGTCCAGCCAGCCTTCCAAATGCTTTGCCTTCACACAGCCTACCCGACCGCTCCGATTCGTCCGCATGGTCCTAAAGCACATTTCAAAGCTAAAACTGTGAGGGACAAAAATGCAATTTCGGAATGTGGGGGGGACATGACCCCAGTGAAAGTTGCGCCAATGCCATGGAACCTTTGGGCCAGCATAGCACCCGTCAAAATTATGTCAAACACCCTACGAGAGCTTTTAAACCCAGTCTACTTTCAACGGTGTACCCTTTTATCATTAGGATATCCCGTCGGAGCAGCAAGAACATGTCGGTATGAAAGGTGCAAATAGGTTAAACAATAATGGCTGTTTCATGACCTGGGGCAAATGAGCAAGATTTACTACATTGAAATTAGGACTGGGATTGGTGGGTTTTGCTTTATTTTAGTCAGAGCCAAAAAACAACTGGAAAATGGGCTATATGCTCACATTACCCGTTGAAACATCTAACTCCATAGAAGTGACATTTGTCAACTTTCAGTAAAGGTGGTTGCCCATTACTTCCATCTAGTGGATTAAAAAGTGTACAACAGTATTCTGTGCATACACTACAATTCTTCCATAATTGAGACATGACCCAGGATTAGGGCCATGTTTTATTTTTTTTTTGGCACTTTGCTTTTACTGGTATTTCCACTAAGTTTGCTGCAGGTAGAAAATCCTATGAAATATTATTTAATTGAGACAACCTGTCTCCAATCATCAATGTCTGGTTGTGCATGTGTGTTTGGTGGGGGGGGGGTCGCCTATGCCAGGGGAGGTGAATCTTAATCACATAAAGCCTATTATTTGGCAGAGAATACTATTTGTAGATCAGTGATTCTACACCTCACTTTGCTCAAGCTGATCCTCTCCAACAGACTCAGAAGTTGTAGCTAAACATTTTGCAGTTAAAGGGGAGGGTCAATGAAACCAATTTAAGTACATTCTAGCAAATTCGGGGGGTAGCCTCGACCGGGACTCAAACCCGGATCCAGCGACTGTCAATCCAACGTCTTAACTCACCATTTCCCAAACTCTCGGGACCCCAAGGGGTGCGCATTTTGTTTTTTGCCCCAACACTACACAACAGATTCAAATTATCAAAACTTGATTCAGCTGTGTAGTACCAAAACGTGCGTGTGAAACCCTGCCTTAACTGTATGCAAAAATGTTTGGACCACACAAACCCAACAGTTGCTAGCCAGCTAATGCAAACCAACTTTGTTCCGTTGTCGTTGAGTTTGTTCTAGTGTGCCCACACTGTTAGCTAAATGCAGACGTTAGCATGCCACTAGAACAGGAGTGGGCAATTCCAAAGCTCGAGGGCCTGATTGGTGTCACAGTTTTGCCCCAGCCAACACACCTGACTCCAATAATCACGTAAACATGATCTTCAGTTTAGAATGAAATTTGAGTAATCAGCTGTGTTTGCTAGGGATGGAGAAAAAGTGTGACACCAATCAGGCCCTTGAGGACTGGAGCTGCCCACTCCTATTCTAGTGGCATGCTAAACGTCTGCATCTTAGCTAACATTTTTGTATTCCTTTCACAGTAAACACACCTTAAGCGTGTACTTCGACGAAAGTATTTTTTCAAAGACAACAAAGCTAAAACAAACTGACCAACTAAAACGTACAGTACTTGACGGACAGAAATAGAATGTTATAACATTTCAATTACATTTTGTACGTATTTCAGCTATTCTACAAACGCAGTGAGGAAGAGGCGAATCTGGGAATGTGCATGCGTTTAAATGAAAACAATAGCATATGGTTATTTCCGGGAAGCCGGAACAGTCTTTCCGGTCTATGACACGTCCCAAGATGGCGGTGCAAATATCCAAGAAGAGGAAGGTTTGTGCCGATTTATCTTTAGTTTTAGAGATTTGAGTTCACATATATAGAAACCATCCTTAGTTACTGTTACTGCGGTAACATGTTCTGTGAGTAGATGTACAAAAATAAATAATAATAAAGCTACGGCTGGTGAGTTTGCTAAAGATGTTAACTAACTAGTTACTTTGCTAACCCGCTGGTACCGTTCTTATCCGCAACTTCAAAATGTCAATCAATCCCCAACCTGCAGGGTATTCTCCTGGCCATGCAAGTTGAGGTCGTACAATATTACTATACCAGTTTTCCATAAAACATCAACATGCCACCCTGAGGCCAGATAATGGGTGCGTTGGAAAAATAAGTTGCCTCCGGATAGATGGGGTTTTCTCGTTTCGACCAGGAGAGTTAAACTATTTTCTAATGTGATCGAAGTGTACATGTAACATTCCAATCTTTACTTTGGTTAGACATGATCCAGTGTCCTTGGTAAGTCTACTGATTGTTGCAATGAGCAGCCAGGATTCTGTATTTCAAACTGTCCCTGCTAAATTACTTGCTGATTACCTCACTCATATTCATATTTTTAGTTTGTTGCTGATGGCATCTTCAAAGCTGAACTGAACGAGTTCCTCACCAGAGAGCTCGCTGAGGATGGCTACTCCGGTGTGGAGGTTCGTGTCACCCCAACCAGGACCGAAATCATCATCCTGGCTACCAGGTGAGTCCAAAAACCTGAACATCAAAACCATAGACACACTATTGGTTGTGCATGTCCAGCTATATGCCTGAACACCCCAAAAAAACTATTTCTCCAGGACACAAAACGTGCTTGGTGAGAAGGGGCGTCGTATCCGTGAGCTGACTGCAGTGGTCCAGAAGAGGTTTGGCTTCCCAGAGGGCAGTGTTGAGGTAAGGGATGCTTGGTTTAAGACACGCATTGTAATGTTATGGCCATGATAGATCTCTACATTTTTGTTTTCATTGCTTCAGGATCATATTTTCGGGGTGGTGGATGACTATAAAGTTAATATTTGCTTGTGGCTCATTCCTTGTCAAAAACTTCCAGAAATTCTACCATTGTCATCTGGTCCCCTAAACACTTTCTGCTCTGTGAAAGTTTGCAACATACTGTGAGTGTGGTTATATAACTGTCCATGTCTGTTTTTCTTGCCATCAGCTGTATGCTGAGAAGGTTGCCACTCGTGGTCTGTGCGCCATCGCCCAGGCAGAGTCCCTGCGCTACAAGCTTCTTGGGGGTCTGGCTGTCCGCAGGTGAGGATCTTTGCCCTGTTTTTTCTCATACTAACTATGGCTAGCACTTGATTAAAGGTTTGTATTAGTTACTTTTTTAGTTATTTAACCTTTATTTAACTAGGCAAGTCAGTTAAGAACAAATTCTTATTTACAATGAGGACCTACCAAAAGGCCTCATGCGGGGACTGGGGCTGGGATAAAAAATGTAGGACAAAACACACATCACGATAACACAACACTACATAAAGAGAGACCTAAGACAACAACAGAGCATGGCAGCAACACATGACAACACAGCATGGTAACAACACAACATGACTACAACATGGTAGCAACACATGGCAGCAGCACATGGTACAAACATTATTGGGCACAGACAACAGTAAAGGGCAAGAAGGTAAAGACAACAATACATCATGCATAACAGCCACAACTGTCAGTAAGAGTGTCCATGATTGAGTCTTTTTCTCTCTCCAGCTTTAAAGCAATTTTCCTGCAATTCTACACATTTTGCCATGGAGCTAAGAGAAAATGTTGCGGTTTTAAAGATGTCCTGCAATTCTATGCATTTTTCTATGGCTAATGCTGTGTTCTTTTGCTCTAACATAATTAACAAAATCAATACTGCTAAATTAATTGTTTTTGGAATGTTCAATTCTCCCTGACTCTAGTTTTGTATTTTGTTGATTGTTAGTTTTCAAAGATTATATATACAAAAAAATGGTCCATTATCTTTCCTAAATGCTCAGTCTGGTTTTATAAGTTTACACTGAAAGTGTTTTTCATCCCGAGAAGTTGTTCAATTAAAAATTATATATTTATATATATTTTTTCACTCTGCTCTAAATTTGGAAATGCAACTATACTGGCCCTCCCAAAGATTAATGGCAAAAAATCCCTGCTCTAATTTTTTATATAAGCACTGACAACATTTCAAACTCTGGAGTATGGCAAGTGCTGTGAAAATGTTTTTTGCTTTCAGCCCTGTTTCACTTTTTTAAAATGCAAATCTATAATTTTCATGAGTACTTGAACGGATATTCTTAAAACCCACCCTGTCACCTTGAAAAGATAATGAAGTGATGCAGTGGTACGGTACACCTCTTGTGACTTCAGTTGTTCTTTTAGGTGTTAGTTGAAACTGGAAGATCCCAGTGTTAGAGCGCAATCATCTTTTACAATATTTTACACACTACTCTAACTGGTGGGATGAATAGAGTTTAGGAGATCAAGACTGCGATTATCTGTTGTATATTGTTGTCATTTTTCATGGCACTGTCTTGCAGAGTTGAAGACCTGGGACTTGTAAGAATATATGGGGTTTTAAGTCTGCTTGTTTTTGTGTTGCAGAGCCTGCTATGGTGTCCTGCGCTTCATCATGGAGAGCGGGTCCAAGGGTTGCGAGGTGGTGGTCTCTGGAAAGCTCAGGGGTCAGAGGGCCAAATCTATGAAGTTCGTGGATGGCCTCATGATCCACAGCGGAGACCCCGTTAACTACTACGTCGACACTGCTGTCCGCCATGTGCTGCTCCGTCAAGGTGAGGTCACCCTGGGGTTTTATGCCTGATTCACACTATAGGCCCAAGCTGTCTGGACTAGCCTCTTTACGCATCCACCATGGTTTCTGTCCATTCCAGCAGTTCCAATGTGGCTATATCCCAATTATCTCTTATTCATCCCAAAGTGTGTACTTGCTTGCTTACTTCCCTTAACTGATTTGAAAGGAAATGACTGCTATAAGACATGATGGAAACTACCACTAGCCTTTGCCTCTACCATTTATTTTGTTTGATTTGTTGGAAGTATGGAACGAATGCACACTTCAAGAGAAGGGCGATATTATTGGGATGCACACAGTGAGAAGAAATGATCCAAGCTAGCTCCATATGTTTCAGATCGGCCCTATAGTGTGGATCGGGCATTAGATGGGCGATGGGCCAGGTCAAGACTAGTGTTGCACAGTATACCGGTACCACAGTAGTATCACTGTACCAAAACGTCATGATACTAATGATTTTAGAAAACCGTAGTACCGTTTCATGATACTACCACATTTTTCAGCCCTACCGATTTAAAGAACCTGCTGGCGTCGGTTATACAATTTTTATGAAGTCTGTTTAGTTTAAGCAACAGGCACTAGTCTCTTGTATGTTCATGTGCAATAATATCCACATCACTTTCATGTGCATATCACGTGTGGCAGCTGTGATCAGCCAGCCGCATCCTCTACCAGCCCTCACTCACCTGCTTCTCTCTGTCTGCTATTCATGATCATCTATTCCTCGATCAGTCCGTTCTGTCAGTTTACCTAGCTAGCTAACAACCTGGTAACTTAACAGCAAATTTACAAGAAGAAAAGAAAAGGGTCGGATACTCATGAGATGTGCTTCAAAGGTCTGTTTCATATAGGGCTAATGTAAGTCTAAACTATATACACAATCTTTCTTTCTGGTGCTCCTTAAATTCTGTTTGGTGCCTAATGTTTTAAAAGTTGTGAGCAATGTGCGTGTGTTTGTGGGAGAGAGTGTGTGAGGAAGGACGGGAGAGGGTCTGTGTTAACTGAAGAGTAAAGAATGTTTCATGCAGTGTTTTACCCTTACTGCCACGCAGCTCATGCATGTATATTCCTTCCTCCCATTCCTCCAACCAAATCACAGGTAGGCCTTTGCAAATATGAGCAAATCAGCCCATCTATGGAGTATTCTATCATACACCGAACAGTGAAGTTAAATTCAATGTGTTGTATTGAATAGATGTGTGAATTTGTGGCAGCTTTTTGCGTAGCACATACGTAGAACATTTTAGAAAACACAAGGTGCTTGAGGTGCCTAAAGTACTTGAATTTGGAACTCTGAAATTAAAGTATTGGAATACCTTATCAGACATTTTCTCAAGTTGGTACTTGAAAAGTACTTGGATTAAAATGAGAGAACAGATAATAACCAAATAAGTTCATGAAAAATGTATTGATCTTGCAAATTAATTTCCAGGTAGACTACTGAGTTTTACTTCCTCACGTGGTTGCCAGGCGAGCTCGCTCATCCCACCCACACTGCCACTCAGCCAGGCAGGTACAGAACTGACTGTACCTGCCTGGCAACGTCACATCGATAGCTAAAATGCCAGGCAAATTTGGATTTAATCCTACCTTTTGTGGGTATGGAACATTTCTGGGATCTCTAATTTCAGCTCTGAAAACATTGGGCCAACACTTTACACGTTGCGTCTTATATTTTTGTTCAGTATAGTTTACGCACCTTTTTTTACCACCACATCACTTGACCCAACCATCCCACTGGTGTAAAAAATGTCGGACTTTGATATTGAAGGGGGAAAGACAACCCTGCGCTGGCGCCAGTTCTACATTGTGACTACTTCTCTGCAACAACCTCAAGCTTTTTTACCAATAGCCTCATTCACGGGGCGCCCGCGATATTCCGCTTTATCAAGCGGCAGCCGTGTGCATGCCGTTCTGGTGGCCGTTCACATGCCATTTTCCCCTCACACAGCCCACCCGCCCTTTCCCGACCGGCAACACTAAAGCTGCAGCCGGACGCAAGACGCTTTTCTGTAACTATTAATTAGTAGATTCCCAAATACCCAATTAAAAACAGTCATTCAGCTGGTTGTGTAGTAATGTGAATAGGAAATGTGTTCACCAGTAGGCATGTCTCAACTCTGCTCGTCACTACTCAAATTACAAAATCATTAGTACTGATTTACCATTCATATATGTAGTGAAACAACATATTATTTAGTAGAACTTGAAAGGTAGTGATGAATAACTACGTTTTTTTCCCCATGAGGTTGTGGCAATGTATTTCCACCTGGTGGCAATTAGAAACAATTGCATAATATTAACAATTACAAATTGATGGTCATTAGTACAAGGTTTGTATAGTGACAACACTAATCAAGACGACTTGTCGTCTTTTGGAACAGGACCAGAAATGATAAGTGATGAAATGGTGTCAAATACTTGAGGTGCAATCTGTTCTGCCTGTCCAAAGGTGTGCTGGGGATCAAGGTGAAGATCATGCTGCCCTGGGATCCCAGCGGTAAGATCGGCCCCAAGAAGCCTCTCCCCGACCACGTGAGCATCGTGGAGCCCAAAGACGAGCAGGTCCCTTCAACCCCCATCTCAGAGCAGAAGGGAGCCAAGCCGGAGGCCGCTGCCGTCGCACCTGCGACGCCTGTCCCCACAGCATAACCATGACGGAGCCCCAAATCAGAGGCAACATTTTTCCAATGTAAGGCAGGTTTGGTTATGTGTTAAAAAGGCAGGATAAGTTCCAGTACAGCTTGCACAGTGCTGCTTTGTCATTACCCCTGAACACAACCCTATTTCCTACTATCTCGGTCTGTCTGCATCCCACCCGTTGACATAAATCTATGCATTTTGTTAGCATAGCCTAAAAGGAGTGCTAAAAAGTTTAAGGTAGCAAAATGTCTGATCTAATTTTCCCTCTTTTTTTTAAAACAGGTCATTCGTCAACTGGAAAGTCTCCAAATACCCTTTT
Source organism: Hucho hucho (assembly GCA_003317085.1). Taxonomy (NCBI): domain Eukaryota; kingdom Metazoa; phylum Chordata; class Actinopteri; order Salmoniformes; family Salmonidae; genus Hucho; species Hucho hucho. The sequence continues at coordinate 345,388 of QNTS01000567.1, read as the reverse complement.
CAAGTGTTGAGAAAAAAAATAAAAATAGGAAATGTTTGTAAATGTTTTCTTTGAAATGATTTGACCAAATTGCCTTTCACTATGGGAAGTTACTCAATGCTTGCATTAAAACGGAGCCTTTGCTTTTTAAAGTCACTTTGGTTATCTTGATACCCACCCCAGAGCATCTAGAATGTAGTTGCAACCTATTGACAAACTGTTAATTTTACTTCATTTGTCATAATGGTGAAAAAGTTAAGCAATTTAACAAGTGTCTGTGTGAATTACAATTGTATGCATGTGTCATGTAAAAAAAAAAAAAAAAAAATTAATCTGGAACATTTTGTTTGACAAAGTATGGACAACTGCTCATGCCAGAATCATGGGTATTAATATGGAGTTGGTCCGCCCCCTTTGCTTCTATAACAGCGTTTGCTCTTCTCGGAAGGCTTTCCACTAGATGTTAGAACATTGCTGTAGGGACTTGCTTCCATTCAGCAATGAGCATTCGTGAGGTCGGGCACTGATGTTGGGTGATTAGGCCTGGCTCGCGGTCGGTGTTCCAATTCATCCAAAAGGTGTTCGATGGGGTTGAGTTCAGGGGTCTGTGCAGGCCAGTCAAGTTCTTCCACACCGATCTCAACCAACCATTTATGTATGGACCTCGCTTTGTGCACGGAGGCACTGTCATGCGCAACAGGAAAGGGCCTTCCCCAAACTGTTGCCAAGAAGTTGGAAGCACAGAATCGTCTAGAATGTAATTGTATGCTGTAGCGTTAAGATTTCCCATCACTGTAACCAAGGGGCCTAGCCTGAACCATGAAAAACAGCCCCAGACCATTATTCTTCACCAAACTATACAGTTGGCACTGCATTCGATCAGGTAGCGTTCTCATGGCATCAACCACACCTAGATTTGTCCGTCGGGACTGCCAGATGGTGAAGCGTGATTCATAACTCCAGAGAACTTGTTTCCGCTGCGCCAGAGTCCAATGGAGGCAAACTTTATAACACTCCAGCCGAAACCAAGCTATCTTAGGCTTGTGTGCGGCTGCTCGCCTATGGCAGCTCCCGACTAACAGTTCTTGTGCTGACGTTGCTTCCAGAGGCAATTTGGAACTCTGTAGTGAGTGTTGCAACCGAGTACAAACTATTTTTACGCATTTCAGCACTTGGCGGTTCAGTTCTGAGTTTGTGTGGCCTGCTACTTTGCGGCTCTGCCTTTGTTGCTCCTAGTCATTTCCACTTCACAATAACAGCACTCACAGTTGAACGGGGCAGGGCAGATATTTTATGAACTGACTTGTTGGAAAGGTGGCATCCTGTGATGGTGCCACGTTGAAAATCACTAAGCTCTTTAGTAAGCCATTCTACTGCCAATGTTTGTCAAGATTATGTGGCTGAGCTCGATTTGTATACACCTGTCAGCAACTGGTGTGGCTGAAATGGCCAAATCCACTAATTTGAAGGGATGTCCACATACTTTTGTAACATTACCTGTGTCAGTATTTACCATCACTCATTGCATTTGATCACGATGATTGACTTCTAAATCATTAGAAAAATCATGTTTTAGATGGGTGAAATACAGCTTTGCATGGAAAACATAAATAATTCTTCACTTTTCCCAAAATGATATTTTTGCTGTGAAGACAAATAAGTAAAAATACTTAGTTTTTTTGGATATCTGTACTTTACTATTTATTTTTTACAACTTTTACTTCACTACATTCCTGAAGAAAATAATGTACTTTTTGCTCCATGCATTTTCCCTGACACCCAAAAGTACTTTTTTGAATGCTTAGCAGGACAGGAAAATTGCCTAATTCACACATTTATCAAGAGAACATCCCTACTGCCCCTGATCTCACTAAATGATGCCTGAGTGTTGGAGCATGCCCCTGCCTATCTGTAAATGTAAAAAATATAAGACGATGCCATCTGGTTTGCTTTATATAAGCAAACGTTTGATAGTTAAGTATATTTCAAAATCAAGTAGTATTTTACTGGGTGACTCATTTTTTCTTGCCAATAGGCCGTGTATCACATTGTAGAAGTTATTGAAGCTGCATTGTATGCTACAAAATGGCAGCTGCGTCCGAGCCACTGTATGGCATACTTTCCGTGTATTTATTTGGGGCTAAATTGCCTAACTATGCCAGAATGTGAAACTGTTTACACCTTCATCAGTGCCTAAATTATCACTGATTAATCATTCCTCGCGCATACTCTTTACATTAGTAATTTTACTTTTTACCGCAAAGACCTCTGGGCCGCTATTTTCTTTTTCGCGGTGAATTGTGGGCAATCATTAGTCCTCCGAGCTTTTCGAGTCTGCTGCTCCACCATTGGAAAAGATGGCTGCCTCGGCTCCATCGGTGGGTTTCTCCGATTTGTGCCCAAGCTACGCCGTGATATGCTCTTTTCTAGAGCGTTATGGAGCTTTGCTGGATCTACCGGAGCTCACATTTCCGCAGTTGGAGAGATATCTCCAAGACACATCTTCAGGTATAGTTTGAAAAGCGCGAGCTGCTGTGGGGACTTGCGACTCCACACCATTGCATAGTGTTCTGTGTCGTTTGTCCCAGCTAGCTAGTTGTTATTGTGTGTTTTCCAAACGTTTTATATGCATTTTTGCTGTCCAAAATTCAGACTAAGGATCCCGGGTGAATCAGATGCTTTGTTTTTGCACTGTTTAACTCCGAACTTTTCAAAGACTAAAAGGTTTCGGTGAAATTCGCTGATTTTAAATTTTCCAGCCTTTATCTGCCATGGACTGAATTGCACGATATCAAGTCCTACAGAAACTGCTTTGAGCTTTTGCACAAACATGTATTGTTTTTAACATTGATGAAAGTATGGGGAACACATATTCTTTGGTTTATGACGTATGTTGTGATAAGGACAATTGTCCATTTGTATTTACCGTTAAGTAATATTTTAGCTGTGGTTCTCTCGCGCTGTATTGCGCACGCGCACACCTGGTCTTCCTGCTCAATTTACTCCTTCTGTAATTAGGTTCCAATTAGCTTGTACAGTAGTCACAAAGTCCAAATTGTCAACAAATCTTAATGGTTAGGTTTAAAATCAAAATTGTATGATTTCGTTGCATAAAGTAAAAAACATATTTGGGACCGATTTAGTGATTTGGAGGTCCCAGGCAGAAGCCCTGTTCCCTGGCCGTCTCGCCCCCCAATTGTTTTTATTTATTGTGAATAGTAATTTAACTGTAAAAATGTATTACCTTTTAATGTGCCATGAACCAGTCTTTTTTTTTCTCCATCAAATCACTTCAAACGGTATGTTACCATAGCACATTAATCCCAAAATAATTCTAGCATCTGAACTGTGCAACTGCCAACTTTCCTTCAATTCGCAAGTGGATGAAACTATCTCATCGGAGAAAGCATCAGAGTGATCAAAACAGCGCCTCTCTGTCTTACTGTATGTAGCCCATGTATCTGATGCCAAAATCTTTTTGGGCAGACAGCATTAGATACAGTGCCTATAGAAAGTCTATTTCTTCACAAAGTGAGATTCAAATGGATTTAATCATATTTTTTTGTCAACGATCTACACATTACTCTAAGTAGAACAATTCTATATATATAGAGAGAGAGCGAGAGAGAGGTACTCACCCCCCCCCTGAGTCAGTACAAGGAAGAAACACCTTTGGCAGCAATTACAGCTGAGAGTCTTCTTGGGTAAGTCTCATAAGAGCTTTGCACATCTGTGACCGACCGTCTCAATTCGGTCTTGAAATGGTGTGTTTTACATTGGATAAAAGTAGGGACTCCGAGCTAGAAAATGTTATATCACACACTACAGTTGAGGAACAATTAAAGTAATTCTGCTTTGAAAGATAAACTTGTAACCTTGCTTTTGAGAAAATGTCCCTTGAATGTTTTGGTACTTACTGGAGAGCTGTTCTTTGTCTACATTCAGCATCATTCACACCCTTCTAAGCTTTAACCCCACCCATCTCTTTAACCTCTTACAGATCCGATCCCATGAGCGGGTTCGTTTTTGGAGCAAACAAAGCGCGGCAAATTCAAAATAAAAATTCTTAATATTTAACATTCATCAATATACAAGTGTTGCATAGTCATCAAAAGCTCTGATTCTTGGCAATATCACAGCGTTGTCAGATTTCAAAAAGGCTTTGCGAATGCACAACATTTGATTGTTTGAGGATAGCACCTCTCCTATTTTCCTCATTAGCATAAATTTATATCCAGCGCGGGTCTCACAAAACCCATATAAGTGCTCAAATAAATTGCTTACCTTTCGAAGAACTTCTGCTGAGGGCATCCCAAGTGTCCAAACGAGAATCCATGGTTCTTTTGTTAGAAAAAGTCATTTATTATATCCATAAATCTCCTTTGGTTGGCGCATTATGTTCAGATAGTCCACCAAGCATTTCCAGTCTACTCGCCCGTTGTACAGTGAAGAGAACGCGTTCAAATTATACCTATCAACTTTGCCCAAACAAATCAAACATCATTTATAATTTATCCTTAGGCATCCATTTATCTATATTGGCTATTATATTTCACTCTGATAATAACCTACACGATAAAAAAAGGTAAACACCGTGTGGCGCGCTCCCGGGTATCTCGTGCACTAGACAGAGAGGATATCCTGGTATGTCATACCAAATGGTCTTCCTTTCTGCTCTCCTCCATTGTAAACGCTTCAAAACACTGTCCAGAGACTGTTGACATCTAGTGGAAGCCATAGGTACTGCAACCTGTGTCCTATTTCCCTGAGAATTCTTTTATCAGCCATTCAAAGTCAGGAAATGTCAAAAGAAAAATTATTTCCGCACAGAAATTTCCCTGGTTTTCGCCTGCTATATCAGTTCTGTTATACCCACAGACATTATTTTAACGGTTTTAGAAATTTCAGAGTGGTTCCTATGTGCATATCCTAGTTTCTGGGCCTGAGTGGCAGGCATTTTACTTTGGGCACGTCAGACAGGCGAAAATTCGGAAAATGGGACCCTAGCCTTAAGAAGTTAAGGATTCAAATGTGCAGCTATGTACTAAACAATAAAAGATTAACACTAAAGGCTGATTTATACTACGGGTGTGTTCGTAAATTTAATCTGGATTGCCAGAGTGTGCTCTGGGCATTAATAAACCCAGTGCTGTCAGATTGTCCATTCGTAAATTCAGTGTTTCGCTCTCGGAGTGCACACTGGACGCTCTGGCCGAAAAGTAGGGTTAATCCAAGCGTTCTGACCTAACAGCAGTCAAGCACCCAAGCTAACTGGCTAACGTTGGCTAGCTTGCTAGCTAAACTCAGCAAAAAAAGAAAAGTCCCTTTTTTCAGGACCCAAGATAATTTGTAAAAATCCAAGTAACTTCACAGATCTTCATTGTAAAGTGTTTAAACACTTGTTCAATGAACCATAAACAATTAAGGAACATGCACCTGTGGAACGGTCGTTAAGACACTAACAGCTTACAAACAGTAGACAGTTAAGGTCACAGTTATGAAAAGTTAGTACACTAAAGAGGCCTTTCTACTGACTCTGAAGAACACGAAAAGAAAGATGCCCAGGGTCTCTGCTCATCTGCGTGAACGTGCCGTAGGCATGCTGTAAGGAGGCATGAGGACTGCAGATGTGGCCAGGGCAATAAATTGCTATGTCCGTACTGTGAGACAGCTAAGACAGGGCTACAGGGAGACAGGACGGACAGCTGATCGTCCTCGCAGTGGCAGACCACGTGTAACAACACCTGCACAGGATCAATACATCCGAACATCACACCTGCGGGACAGGTACAGGATGGCAACAACTGCCCGAGTTACACCAGGAATGCACAATTCCTCCATTAGTGATCAGACTGTCTGCAGTAGGCTGAGAGAGGCTGGACTGAGGGCTTGTAGGCCTGTTGTAAGGCAGGTCCTCACCAGACATCACTGGCAACAACGTTGCCAATGGTCACAAACCCACGGTCACTGGACCAGACAGGACTGGCAAAAAGTGCTCTTCACTGACGAGTCGCGGTTTTGTGTCACCAGGGGTGATGGTCGTATTCGCGTTTATCGTTGAAGGAATGAGGCCTGTACTCGAGCGGGATTGATGTGGAGGGTCTGTCATGGTCTGGGGCGGTGTGTCACAGCAGCTTGTTGTCATTGCAGACAATCTCAATGATGTGCATTACAGGGAAGACCACCTCCCTCATCTGGTACCCTTCCTGCAGGCTCATCCTGACATGACCCTCCAGCAAGACAATGCCACCATGCACAGAACGAGCAGTATGGCTAATTTCCTGCAAGACAGGAATGTCGGTGTTCTGCCATGGTCAGCGAAGAGCCCGTATCTCAATCCCATTGAGCACATCTGGGAACTGTTGGATCGGAGGGTGAGGGCTAGGGCCATTCCCCCCCCCAGAAATGTCCGGGAACTTGCAGGTGCCTTGGTGGAAGAGTGGGGTAACATCACACAGCAAGAACATGACAACATCCGGTGAAATGCAGAGCGCCAAATTCAAATTACAAAAATAGTCATATTAAACATTCATGAAGTGTTGTACACCATTCAAAAGCTTATAATCTTGGTAATCGAACCGCGTTGTTGGATTTTACAATAGGCTTTACGGTGAAAGCAGAACATTCGATTGTCTGAGGACAGCGCCCCACAACAACATAATTATTCAAACCAGTACAGGCGTTACAAAATTTAAAATAGCGATAAAATAAATCACTTACCTTTTTGAAGATCTTCCTCTGTTTGCAATCCCACGGGTCCCAGGAACACACAGAATGATTGTTTTGTTCGATAGTCCTTCTTTATATCCCAAAACGTCAGTTTAGTTGGCGCCATGGAGTTCTGTAATCCAGTCGTTCAACATGCAAAGAAATCCCAAAAGTACCGGTAAAGTTCATCCAAACAAGTCAAACGATGTTTCTAATTAATCCTCAGGTCGTCAAATATCTAAATAAACGATAAGATTTCAGATGGAAAATAGGAATAGGAAAGAAAAATAACGATGAGTGCGCACACATTCACGCCCGCCAAAACAGTAGTGTCCTTTCATGAGCCACTTGGAAGAACTTCAATTTCTTTTTCAAAAAACAAGCCTGAAACCATGTCTAAAGATTGTTGACATCTCGTGGAAGCCATAGGATCTGCAATCTGGGAGCAAATTCCCTCTATGTCAATGGCAAGTCAATGGAAAGACAGTGACATCAAAAAAACACTGGTTTTCGCCTGCCATATCAGTTCTGTTATACTCACAGACATTATTTTAACAGTTTTTTAGAAACTTCAGAGTGTGTTCTGTCCAATACTAATTATATGCATATCCTAGTTTCTGGGCCTGAGTACAGGCATTTTACTTTGGGCACGCCAGAACTTCTGAACACTGCCCCCTAGCCCAAACAGGCAATTTAAGTCTTGCCATAGATTTTCAAGTAGATTTAAGTCAAAACGTTAACTTAGCCACTCAGGAACATTCACTGTCTTCTTGGTAAGTAACTCCAGTGTGGATTTGGCTTCATGTTGTAGGTTTATTGTCCTGCTGGAAAGGTGAATTAGTCTCCCAGTGTCTGGTGGAAAGCACACTGAAGCAGGTTTTCCTCCATGATTTTGCCTGTGCTTAGCTCCATCCTGTTTCTTTTTATCCTGAAAAACTCTCCAGTCTTTGCCAATGTCAAGTATACCTATACCATGATGCAGCCACTACCATGCTTGAAAATAAGGAGGCAGTTACTCAGTGTTGTTGAATTTCACCCAAACATCATGCTTTGGATTTATGCCAAAAGTTGGTTCCTTCTGCTGTTTTTTTTTCCAGTATTACTTTACATATGCATGTTTTGGAATAGTTTTATTCTGTATATTTGTATTTTCCCTCTGTCATTTAGGTAATTATTGTGGAGTTGATCCATCCTCAGTTTTCTCCCATCACATCCATTGAATTCTGTACAGTCGTGGCCAAAAGTTTTGAGAATGACACAAACATTAATTTTCACAAAGTCTGCTGCCTCAGTTTGTATGATGGCAATTTGCATATACTCCAAAATGTCATGAGTGATCAGATGAATTGCAAAGTCCCTCATTGCCATGCAAATGAACTGAATCCACAAAAAACATTTCCACTGCATTTCAGCCCTGCCACAAAAGGACCGGCTGACATGTCAGTGATTCTCTCGTTAACACAGGTGTGAGTGTTGACGAGGACAAGGCTGGAGATCACTCTGTCATGCTGATTGAGTTCGAATAACAGACTGGAAGCTTCAAATTTGACTGCTGAGGACTGGGGTAAAGTCATTTTCTCTTCAATATCTGGGTGCCCTTTGCAAGCTTGTCCGGAGAAGACAAGGTGAGCGCTACCATCGGTCTTGTGTAATGCCAACAGTAAAGCATCCTGAGACCATTCATGTGTGGGGTTGCTTCTCAGCCAAGGGAGTGGGCTCACTCACAATTTTGCCTAAGAACACAGCCATGAATAAAGAATGGTACCAATACATCCTTCAAGAGCAACTTCTCCCAACCATCCAGGAACAGTTTGGTGATGAACAATGCCTTTTCCAGCATGATGGAACACCTTGCCATAAGGCAAAGGTGATAACTAAATGGCTCGGGGAACAAAACATCAATATTTTGGGCCCCCAGACCTTAATCCCATTGAGAACTTGTGGTCAATCCTCAAGAGGCGGGTGGACAAACAAAAACCCACAAATTCTGACAAACTCCAAGCATTGATTATGCAAGAATGGGCTGCCATCAGTCAGGATGTGGCCCAGAAGTTAATTGACAGCATGCCAGGGCGGATTGCAGAGGTCTTGANCCCTTTCCGATTGTTTGGGGCATCCGGAAAAAAGCTTGTCCGGAGAAGACAAGGTGAGCGCTACCATCAGTCCTGTGTCATGCCAACAGTAAAGCATCCTGAGACCATTCATGTGTGGGGTTGCTTCTCAGCCAAGGGAGTGGGCTCACTCACAATTTTGCCTAAGAACACAGCCATGAATAAAGAATGGTACCAATACATCCTTCAAGAGCAACTTCTCCCAACCATCCAGGAACAGTTTGGTGATGAACAATGCCTTTTCCAGCATGATGGAACACCTTGCCATAAGGCAAAGGTGATAACTAAATGGCTCGGGGAACAAAACATCAATATTTTGGGCCCCCAGACCTTAATCCCATTGAGAACTTGTGGTCAATCCTCAAGAGGCGGGTGGACAAACAAAAACCCACAAATTCTGACAAACTCCAAGCATTGATTATGCAAGAATGGGCTGCCATCAGTCAGGATGTGGCCCAGAAGTTCATTGACCGCATGCCAGGGCGGATTGCAGAGGTCTTGAAAAAGAAGGGTCAACACTGCAAATATTGACTCTTTGCATCAACTTCATGTAATTGTCAATAAAAGCCTTTGACACTTATGAAATGCTTGTAATTATACTTCAGTATTCCATAGTAACATCTGACAAAAATATCTAAAAACACTGAAGCAGCAAACTTTGTGGAAATTAATATTTGTGTTATTCTCAACTTTTGGCCATGACTGTAGTTGGCCTCATAGTGACATCCCAAAGCAGTTTCCTTCCTGTCCTGCAGCTCAAGGACGACTACAGGACGACTGCACCTTTTGAAGTGTCTGGGTGGTTCAATACATCATCCACAGCATAATTATGAACTTGACCATGCTTAAAAATCTGTTCAATGGCGGATTTGTTATTAACTATCTACCAATCACTGCCTGGCTTTGAGGCTTTCAAAAAGCTCCTCTTTTGTAGTTGAATCTGTCCTTGAAATTCAATACTTGACGGACCTTACAGGTGTGTGTGTGTGTGTGTGTGTGTGTGTGTGTGTGTGTATGAGGGACAGAGGAAGGTGTAGTCATTCAAAAATCATGTCAACCCCAATTATTTCAAACAGTGAGTCTATATATCCTGTGATTTGTTATGCCAAATTTGACTTCTGAAGTAACTTATGCTTGCCTAAACAAAAGGGGTGCATACTTATGCAACTGCTTTTTTTTATTCAATTTTTATTAATCACATTTTATTAATAGAATTCACTTTGACATTATGGAATATTTTGTGTAGATCAATGACAATTATATCCATTTCAATCTTATTTTGTAACGCAACAAAATGTGAAAAAAATTCAAGAGGGTGTAGGCTTTCTATAGGCACTGTACATGGTCTACACATGTCCGCTGCCTCTGTCGGTGGCACTATTATCAGCAGCACCTGAAATGTGTTATACTGGTAATTCTACCGTAAAATATATTTTACATGGAAATACCCTATTCACTTATATTTATTTTTCATCCGGTACCAGGTTACCTTCAGACGAGTCCCGTGACTCTTGTGGGGGTATAGCAAAATGGAGAACATCATGTTGGTGAGGTTCTCATCTTTCCATAGAGGGGTCGTATTAGTGTGCTCGGACGGTACAGACGTTTTCGTGAGAAGACCGATATTCTGGATGTCTCCTGGTCTGACAAACACTGCAGTAGCTCGGCAGCCTTCACCGCAGATGCGGAAGGTCAACATTGCCGGATGTGATGGATTGAGATGGAGTCCATACAAAAGAAAATATCTCTAGCTTAACCCGATGGATTCTGATGAGGATTTTTTATTATGTCTCGAGTGGAGCATGTGGGGACCTCATGTGGAAAAACAATTTTAAAAATATTTACTGTATTTACATTTATAGATATAAATGTATTTATTAGATTTTTATTTCCAGCTCTTGTGGCCCCTTGATGTGAATCCTGCCTAAGGGTAAGTCCACCAGTGAGCATAGTGGGTCAATCTCTGCAACAACTAAGAGTGTTGAAGTGTAAAGCTCAACTTCTCTGCTATTTTGGCCTAGTGGCTACCATGCTGTAAACAGTGTGAAGTGAACTCGCACATGAGCAGATACTGTGAGAGCGAAATCTATGACTTTGTGGCTATAGAATTTAGTGGCCACCCTGTAATTACGCAAAGACATACAGTGGGGCAAAAAAGTATTTAGTCAGCCACCAATTGTGCAAGTTCTCCAACTTAAAAAGATGAGAGGCCTGTAATTTTCATCATAGGTACACTTCAACTATGACAGACGAAATGAGAAAAAGAAATCCAGAAAATCACATTGTAGGATTTTTAATTTATTTATTTGCAAATTATGGTGGAAAATAAGTATTTGGTCAATAACAAAAGTTT
>QNTS01000567.1:280587-331898 GCA_003317085.1 Hucho hucho | reverse complement strand
TTTGACCTCTGTCATTGCCAACAAAGGGTATATAACAAAGTATTGAGAAACTTTTGTTATTGACCAAATACTTATTTTCCACCATAATTTGCAAATAAATAAATTAAAAATCCTACAATGTGATTTTCTGGATTTCTTTTTCTCATTTCGTCTGTCATAGTTGAAGTGTACCTATGATGAAAATTACAGGCCTCTCTCATCTTTTTAAGTTGGAGAACTTGCTCAATTGGTGGCTGACTAAATACTTTTTTGCCCCACTGTATATGCATATCCTATTTTCTGGGCCTGAATGGGAGGCATTTTACTTTGGGCACGCCAGGCTCTCCAAAACCGTCACCTCGGGAGCTGCTCCCTGAGAAGTTAATGGAAAAGGTGTTACAGGCTTTGGTTTTTCATTTATATTTAGAGGAGTAACACCTGTGTTGTCACAGGTGACGTTTTAAGAGTTGCTGGCCCAGTGCTCCAGTTTGCTTGAGAGATGTGGAGGATTAACACCTTTTTTAAGTTGGGTCTCTCTATTTCATTTATAAAAACTATCCTTATCTGATCTTCCTTCCTGTTTTTTTGTTTTTGCTCTACTTATTGGTTTGCTTTGGGTTTGGTTTAGGTTTTAATTTTGTTTACCTTTTTCATGGGCAAATTTGGTGGGTGTCTTTTAGGTCCCAGTTGTTGTTGCTAGTCAATTCAGTGGACAACCCCATAAGTGTTTTTCAGAACCCCTCTTAGAACCCCACCTGTTTTTGTTTTGGCTCATGTTAGTGACTCTTCGTTAGTTCCCCATTCTGTTTTAGCAACGCTTTTTGGTTCATTGCTGGGTAACATCTACACACAATACCCCATAATCTCAAAGTGGAATTACGTTTTTAGACATTTTTACAAATAAATGAAAAGTGGAAATATCTTGACTCAAATGTTCAACCTCTTTGTTATGGCAAGCCTTAAGTTCAGTAGTAAAAATGTGTTCATGTAAAGTTGCATGGACTCACTCTGTGTAATAATAATAATAATGTTTAACATACAATTATCTGAAAGGTCCCTCAGTTGAGCAGTGAATTTCAAGCACAGATTCAACTACAAAGACCAGGGAGGTTTTTCAATACCTCGCAAAGAAGGACACCTGTTGGTAGATGGGTAAAAATAATGTTGACTATCCCTTTTGAGCATGGTGAAGTTATGAATTTCACTTTGGATGGTGTATCAATACACCCAGTTACTGCAAAGATAAAGTTGTCCTTCCTAACTCATTGGCCGGAGAGGAAGGAAACCGCTCAGTGATTTCACCATTAGGCCAATGGTGACTTTTAAAACAGAGATTAATGACAGTGATAAGAGAGACCTGAGGATGGATCAACAACATTGTAGTTACTCCAAAATGCTAACCTACACTGAACAAAAATAAATGCAACGTGAAGTGTTGGTCCCATGTTTCATGAGCTGAAATAAAAGATCCCAGAAATCTTTTCAACTTTTGTGCACATTGATTTACATTTGGTTTAGTGAGCACTTCTCCTTTTGCCAAAACAATCCATCCAACTGACAGGTGTAGCATATCAAGAAGCTGATTAAACAGCATGATCATTACAGGTGCACCTTGTGCTGGTGACAAAAGGCCACTCTAAAATGTGCAGTGCAGTTTTGTCACATAACGGGTTATGGTGTGGGCAGGCATAAGCTATGGACAACTAACATTTAATTACATTTTATCAATGGAAATTTGAATGTGTAAAGAAACCGTGCCGAGATCCTGAGGCCCATTGTCGTGCCATTCATTCACGCAATCACCTAATGTTTCAGCATGATAATGCACAGCCCAATTTCGCATGGATCTATCTGCACACAATTCCTGCAAGCTGAAAATGTCCCAGTTCATCCATGTCCTGCATACTCACCAGACATGTCACCAATTGAGCATGTTTGAAGAGGAGTGGGACAAAATCCACAGGCCACAATCAACAGCCTAATCAACTCTGAGACGATGTCGCGCTGCATGTGGCAAATGGTGGTCACACCAGATACTGACTAGTTTTCTGATCCACACCCCTACCTATTTGTTGTTGTTGGTATCTGTGACCAACAGATGCATATCTGTATTCCCAGTCGTGAAATCCATAGATCAGTCAATTGAAATAAATTAATTCAGCCCTAATGTCCTTATATGAACTGTAACTAAGTAAAATCTTTTAAATGGTTGCATGTTTATATTTTTGTTTAGTTTAAATGACAGAGTGAAAAGAAGGGAGCCTGTACAGAATAAAAAATAAAGATAGTTATCCTTTTTAGATAAAACTATACTAAATATATTCAGGGCACCAAATAATTTAAATAATACTGTTTTGCTATGAAGGTCTACATTACAGGGATGCAAACTAGTTACCTTTTTCGCTAAATTTCTCAGTTTTGAATCTGAAGTAGGTGACCTATGTGATTCATGTAGATCCGATGAGAAGTTTGGCAGTGTTGGGGGCTTGGATCACTACTGGCTGTAAGGAAACAAGTGATAAGCGTTTGGAGCAATACTGGCTGTATCCAAAGCTCAGCCAATCGTTCACATAACAACAGAATGCAGCACGCGAATGAAGAGGGAAGAGACAACCAATTTGCTAATTTCCGCATCAGCGCGCACTTTGGAAAGACAGCGGGAGAGTGTAAAGGCAGTTTACCAGTTACAGCAGCACGCCCCCTGAACGATAACTAAGAGTAACATGGAATCCAAACTGGCTGCACGCGTGCGCCATCGTGCATAAATAAATTTTGGCCCCCCCACACGAAACGCGATCACGACACGCAGGTTAAAATATCAAAACAACCTCAACCAATTAAATGAATTTACGGACAGGTCGAAAAACATTAAACATTTATGGCAATTTAGCTAGCTAGCTTGCACTTCCTAGCTAATTTGTCTTATTTAGCTAGCTTGCTGTTGCTAGCTAATTTGTCCTGGGATAATAACATTGAGTTATTTTATCAGAAATGCACAAGGTCCTCTACTCTGACAATTAATCCACACATAAAACAGTCAACCAAATCGTTTGTCATCTCTCCTCTTTCCAGGATTTTTCTTCCTTGAATTTATATGGTGATTGGCATCAACTTTCATAGTATTACCACGACGACCTACAACAGTTAGTCTTTCAATCACCCACGTGGGTATAACCAATGAGGAGATGACACGTGGGTATCTGCTTGTATAAACCAATGAGGTGATGGGAGAGGCATGACTTGCAGCGCGATCTGCGTCACTAATAGAACTGACTATTTTAGCCCTTGGTAACGCAGACGCACGCGAGCAGTGGGGGTGCAATAATTGAATATAGATTTCTAAATTTATTTTGCAATGCTCGCGCACGCGACGCGAGCGGTGTAGTCAGGGTATTAGGTGAGAAACCTGACCACGGGGGCGAGAAGGTGATTGAGCGTGCTTCATGAGCTGTAACCGAAAAACAACTGCCGTTTGGAAAGTTTCAGATGAGGGAGAAAGTGTGGTGGAACAAGTATTGTTAGCATTGTTAAGTATCTTGCTAGCTGGATCGAATTCTCCGTTAGCTAGCCAGAGAAATGTTGAGCATCCTTAGTAAACTTCACTGATCAAATAATTGAGTTTATGGTGTGACAATTAGCTGGCTAATGAAGTCAGACAGCTAACGTTACAACATCAGGTGAGGTAACATTAGTAGCCTAACCAATTCGCTATAGTATTAACTGGTATACGACAACTTCCGTGATGCATACAAGGCTATTCTCCGCCCTCCTTTCGGCAAGTCTGACCATGACTCCATTTTGTTGCTCCCAGCCTACAAACAGAAACTAAAACAGGAAACGCCCGTTCTCAGGTCTGTTCAACGCTGGTCCGACCAATCTGATTCCATGCTGCAAGATTGCTTCGAGCACGTGGACTGGGATATGTTCCGGATAGCATCTGACAACAACATTGATGTATACGCTGATTCGGTGAGCGAGTTTATTAGCAAGTGCAACTGGGTCCTGGACTTCCTGACGGGCCGGTCCCAGGTGGTGAGGGTAGGAAACAACATCTCCATCCCGCTGATCCTCAACACTGGGGCCCCACAAGGGTGCGTTCTCAGCCCTCTCCTGTACTCCCTGTTTACCCATGACTGCGTGGCCAAGCACGCATCCAACTCAATCATCAAGTTTGCTGACGACACTACAGTGGTTGGCTTGATTACCAACAACGACGAGACGGCCTACAGAGAGGAGGTGATGGCCCTCGGAGTGTGGTGTCAGGGAAATAACCTCTCACTCAATGTCAGCAAAACAAAGGAGATGATCGTGGACTTCAGGAAACAGGAGAGGGAGCACCCCCCTATCCACATCGAGGGGACAGTAGTGGAGAAGGTGGAAAGTTTTAAGTTCCTCGGCGTACACATCACGGACAAACTGAATTGGTCCACCCACACAGACAGCGTGGTGAAGAAGGCGCAACAGCGCCTCTTCAACCTCAGGAGGCTGAAGAAATTCGGGTTGTCACCAAAATCACTCACAAACTTTTACAGATGCACAATCGAGAGCATCCTGTCGGGCTGTATCACCGCCTGGTACGGCAACTGCTCCGCCCACAACCGTAAGGCTCTCCAGAGGGTAGTGAGGACTGCACAGCGCATCACCGGGGGTAAACTACCTGCCCTCCAGGACACCTACGCCACCCGATGTCACAGAAAGGCCAAAAAGATCATCAAGGACAACAACCACCCGAGCCACTGCCTGTTCACCCCGCTATCATCCAGAAGGCGAGGTCAGTACAGGTGCATCAAAGCTGGGACCGAGAGACTGAAAAACAGCTTCTACCTCAAGGCCATCAGACTGTTAAACAGCCATCACTAACATTGAGTGGCTGCTGCCAACATACTGACTTAAGTCTCTAGCCACTTTAAACATACATTTGTTACATCCAATCCTATCACTAGCCACTTTAAACAATTTTGTATATAATGTTTACGTATCCGACATACTCATATCAAATGTATACACTGTACTCTAAACCATCTACTGTATCTTGCCTATGCCGTTCGGCCATCGACCCAAATCTCTAGCCACTTTAATAATTATAATTGGATGGAATAATGTATCACTAGCCACTTTAAACAATGCCATTTATATAATGTTTACATATCCTACATTACTCATCTCATATATATATATATATATATATNAATATACACTGCTCAAAAAAATAAAGGGAACACTTAAACAACACAATGTAACTCCAAGTCAATCACACTTCTGTGAAATCAAACTGTCCACTTAGGAAGCAACACTGATTGACAATAAATTTCACATGCTGTTGTGCAAATGGAATAGACAACAGGTGTAAATTATAGGCAATTAGCAAGACACCCCCAATAAAGGAGTGGTTCTGCAGGTGGTGACCACAGACCACTTCTCAGTTCCTATGCTTCCTGGCTGATGTTTTGGTCACTTTTGAATGCTGGCGGTGCTTTCACTCTAGTGGTAGCATGAGACGGAGTCTACAACCCACACAAGTGGCTCAGGTAGTGCAGCTCATCCAGGATGGCACATCAATGCGAGCTGTGGCAAGAAGGTTTGCTGTGTCTGTCAGCGTAGTGTCCAGAGCATGGAGGCGCTACCAGGAGACAGGCCAGTACATCAGGAGACGTGGAGGAGGCCGTAGGAGGGCAACAACCCAGCAGCAGGACCGCTACCTCCGCCTTTGTGCAAGGAGGAGCAGGAGGAGCACTGCCAGAGCCCTGCAAAATGACCTCCAGCAGGCCACAAATGTGCATGTGTCTGCTCAAACGGTCAGAAACAGACTCCATGAGGGTGGTATGAGGGCCCGACGTCCACAGGTGGGGGTTGTGCTTACAGCCCAACACCGTGCAGGACGTTTGGCATTTGCCAGAGAACACCAAGATTGGCAAATTCGCCATTGGCGCCCTGTGCTCTTCACAGATGAAAGCAGGTTCACACTGAGCACATGTGACAGACGTGACAGAGTCTGGAGACGCCGTGGAGAACGTTCTGCTGCCTGCAACATCCTCCAGCATGACCGGTTTGGCGGTGGGTCAGTCATGGTGTGGGGTGGCAGCCCTCCATGTGCTCGCCAGAGGTAGCCTGACTGCCATTAGGTACCGAGATGAGATCCTCAGACCCCTTGTGAGACCATATGCTGGTGTGGTTGGCCCTGGGTTCCTCCTAATGCAAGACAATGCTAGACCTCATGTGGCTGGAGTGTGTCAGCAGTTCCTGCAAGAGGAAGGCATTGATGCTATGGACTGGCCCGCCCGTTCCTCAGACCTGAATCCAATTGAGCAC
The DNA here is from genome assembly GCA_003317085.1 of Hucho hucho. Classification (NCBI taxonomy): domain Eukaryota; kingdom Metazoa; phylum Chordata; class Actinopteri; order Salmoniformes; family Salmonidae; genus Hucho; species Hucho hucho. The sequence goes on along the minus strand of QNTS01000567.1, from coordinate 325,610 downwards.
ATCTGGGACATCATGTCTCGCTCCATCCACCAACGCCACGTTGCACCACAGACTGTCCAGGAGTTGGCGGATGCTTTAGTCCAGACCATCCGCCACCTCATCAGGAGCATGCCCAGGCGTTGTAGGGAGGTCATACAGGCACGTGGAGGCCACACACACTACTGAGGCTCATTTTGACTTGTTTTAAGTACATTACATCAAAGTTGGATCAGCCTGTAGTGTGGTTTTCCACTTTAATTTTGAGTGTGACTCCAAATCCAGACCTCCATGGGTTGATACATTTGATTTCCATTGATAATTTTTGTGTAATTTTGTTGTCAGCACATTCAACTATGTAAAGAAAAAAGTATTGAATAAGATTATTTCATTCATTCAGATCTAGGATGTGTTATTTTAGTGTTCCCTTTATTTTTTTGAGCAGTGTATAATAAAGGCTGTGATGGTAACTGCAATATTAGTGTGTTGTTTTTTCTCAAGACTGGAGTGTCATTTGCAGTAAAGTCTAGGCAACAAATAACATTGGATTGCTTTCTTAACATTATTTAGCTGTTAGTTAGGTTCACTTTTATCTTTTTTATTTTTATTTTACACAGACTGATCATGTAGATCATAATATTTTGTTGTTTAATTAGTTAACCTGCATTTCTCCCTAGCAGGGATTTTCTGCATGTTTTAGTGCAAAAAAAAGTGTCACCAGTTTGCATTCCTGACCTTAACCTTAACAGCACTCTGTAGGGTAGCACCATGGTGTAGCTGGAGGACAGCTAGTTTCAGTCTGTCCTCTGGGTACATTAATTTTAATACAAAACTTAGGAGGCTCATGGTTCCTTCCCCCTTCCATAGACTTACACAGTAATTATGACAACTTCCAGAGGACGTCCTCCAACCTATCAGAGCTCTTGCAGCATGAACTGTCATGTTGTCCACCCCATCAAAGGATCAGAGCATGAGCATAAGCTACAGCTAGCTAGCACTGCATCAAAAGTGGTGAGCAGTTGACTCAGAGCGAGACAATAGTTGAACAGTTTTGAACAAATTAATTTATTGAAAAATGAAGAAGTGAGAGAGAGAGCTAGCTAAATGTATCTTATTTAGCTAGCGAATGCAGCTAGCTAGTTTAGCCTACTCAAACACCCATCTCAGAGCGGGATGCCATGTTAGCTAGCTGTCTATAGATATCTAACACTGGAACTCTTTCAAGTCAAGGTAACCTTTTGGTTTTATTAATTTATTGCCACCGGGCCTGCCGGTGTAACTGCTAAACGGCTTGCTGACTGTACACTACTGCTTGATTGTAGCGGGTTTACTAACATGTCAGTTCTAGTAGCTATGTTGACTATGATGTTCACTAATACCACTCTTCATATTTTAAAGTATGGTGGTTGCTGCATCATGTTATGGGTATTCTTGTCATCGGAAGGACTACATAGTTTTTTTTAGGATAAAAAGAAAAGGAATAGAGCTAAGAATAGGCAAAATCCTTGATGGGGAAAACCTGTTTCAATCTGCTTTGCAACAGACACAGGGAGACCTTTCAGCAGGACAATAACCTAAAACACAAGGCCAAATATTTAACTGGAGTTGCTTACCAAGAAGACAATGAATGTTCTTGAGTGGCCTAGTTACAGTTTTGACTTAAATCAGCTTGAAAATCTATGGCACGACTTGAAAATGGCTGTCTAGCAACGATCAATAACCAACTTGACAGAGCTTGAAGAATTTAAAAAGAATAATACAAATATTGTACAATCCAGGTGTGCAAAGCTCTTAGACTTACCGGAAAGACTCCAAAGCTGTAATCACTGCCAAAGGTGATTCTAACATGTATTTACCTGGAGGTGTGAATACCTATGTAAATGAGATAATGTATTGAAAATGAAATACAGATTTCTTAATCTAAAAACATGTTTTCTCTTTGTCATTATGGGGTATTGTGTGTCGATGGGTATTTATAGGTATGTGTTTGTGTAAAATGAACATTATAGAATAAAACAAAGTACTGACAACATTTCTCCCAAACTCCAAATAAAACTATTGTCATTTAGAGCATTTATTTGCAGAAAATGACAACTGTTCAAAATAACAAAACATATGCAGTATTGTCAGACCTCGAATAAAGCGAAGAAAATAAGTTAATATTCATTTTTAAACACAATACTAATGATTTAATGTAGGAAGAGTTCAGAAATCAATATTTGGTGGAATAACCTTGATTTTCAATGACAGCTTTCATGCGTTCTGGCATGAAAGCTGATTCCAGCCTTGCTGAAGCACTGGTGATGATCTGGGGGTGCTTCAGCAAGGCTGGAAACCCGGCAGATTTGTCTTTGAGAAGGACACATAAATCAAGCGACGAACAAGGTTGTCCTGGAAGAAAACGTGCTTCCTTCTGCTCTGACAATGTTCCCCAACTCTGAGGAGTTTTTTTTCCCAGCAGGACAATGCTCCATGCCACACAGCCAGGTCAATCAAGGTGTGTTTGGAGGACCACCAAATCAAGACCCTGTCATGGCCAGCCCAATCTCCAGACCTGAACCCCATTGAAAACCTTGGGAATGTGATCAAGAGGAAGATGGATGGTCACAAACCATCAAACAAAGCTGCTTGAATTTTTGCGCCAGGAGTGGCATAAAGTCACCCAACATCAATGTGAAAGACTGGTGGAGAGCATGCCAAGACGCATGAAAGCTGTCATTGAAAATCAAGGTTATTCCACCAAATATTGATTTCTGAACTCTTCCTACGTTAAATCATTAGTATTGTGTTTAAAAATGAATATGAACTTATTTTCTTCGCTTTATTCGAGGTCTGACAATACTTCATATGTTTTGTTATTTTGAACAGTTGTCATTTTCTGCAAATAAATGCTCTAAATGACTATTTTATTTGGGAGAAATGTTTATAGAATAAAACAAAAATGTTCATTTTACCCAAACACACCTATAAATAGTAAAACCAGAGAAACTGATAATTTTGCAGTGGTCTCTTAATTTTTTTCCTGAGCTGTATATAATCCTTTATGAATTCAGGCTGTAACACAAAGTGTGGAATAAGTCCAGGCCTATGAATACTTTCTGAAGGCACTGTATATTTGTGCATGAAGGTGTTTCCACCACCATTTCTCACATAATTATTTTACAGATTTTTTTTATTTTACTTACATTCTAACCAGGTTTCCATCCTGGTTAGTGTTTTATCGACATTTGGAAAGTTTTTATTGACATTAGCTGTTTCCATCAGGCCTGTCGTGACTTTGTTTTTTATCCGACATGTACTTTACTCGCATAAGGTTGGATGGAAACCTGGTTAGAATGTAAGTGGGATTCATATTCAACATACACATGCTATAGCTACAGGTAATGGCCACAATAATGGAAACATGAGTAAATGAGGGATACAAAGTATATTGAAAGCATGTGCTTCCACACAGATGTAGTTCCTGTTAATTAAGCGGGGCCTGAGACAGCTTTTTCCACCACCATCAACAAAACACCAAATGATAGTGTTTCTTGTGGAAGAGTAAAAGCAAGTTACAGATACTTGTTAAATGTATGCATTGAACCTGTTCTGGCTCGTAGTGTCCCAATGCCTTATTAAGACACGAAGTTGGTGTTTTCTTTATTTTGGCAGTTACCTGTATATATATTGGCTTATACATAAGTTTTTATTTCTTAGATTGTTACTTTTTTTGACTGGTATATTCTGCATTATCCACTGGGTTTGCTGCAGGTAGAAAATCCTAGGAAATGTTCTTTCGTTGACACAAGCTGTCTCCAATCAATCAATGTCTGGTTGTATGTGTGTTTGGTGTGGTTATCGCCTAAGCCAGGGGGAGGCGTAGCGCTATGAATCTAATATTGCACAAAGCCTATTATTTGTCAGGGAGTACTATTTGTAGATTCTACACCTCTTTCCTCAAGCTGATCCTCTCCAATGGACTCGGAAGTTGTAGCTAAAAATTTGTCAATTAGGGGCAGTTTAAGGGGAGAGTCTAACCATGAAATTATGTTGTAGTGAACTCTGGGTAGCCCCGACCAGGTCTCGCTATGTGTTGGCTAAAGATTGCTTCTTCACGTTTCTCTATATCAAGTCCCTTGTGTGTACACGCCTCTTCATTGGCCGTATGGGCAACATCCCACTTCTGACGCAACTGTCAAGCTAACACCTTAACCATTATGCCAACCAATCCGAACCTCTTGGCGTAACGGTCAGTGTGTTGGCTTAACAATCGCGTCAGATCCCGTTTGCCCCAGAAGACTAAATAAATGAGTGCTCACCAGAATAATGTCAAACGTCGATAGAATGAATGCATAAGTACGCTAGTTAACACCAGTAAAGTTGTCTGTTCCGTTTAGGGACCGGGGAGAGAACCCAATAACTCCAACAGTGGAAAGATTGGTCCTGTGCAAAATGTCCAAATGTCATCAGTTTGACCGGTTTTAAGAAATGAAAAGCTGAGAAAACGAGTGAACATGTTTCTGGTAAGTGAACACGTTCGTCTTGGGTGCGTATTTTATGTGGTTGAAATTCGGAAAGTATTCAGCCACCTTTGCTTTTTCCACATTGTTACGTTACAGCCTTATTCTAAAATTGATACAAGTTTTTTTCCCCCCATAACGACAAAGCAAAAACTGTTTTTAAAACTGATCACATAAGTATTCACAAACTCCAAGCGGGCTGTCATGTGCCTTTTACTAAGGAGTGCCTTCCGTTTGGCAACTGTACCATAAAGACCTGATTGGTGGAGTGCTGTAGAGATGGTTGCCCTTCTGGAACCTTCTCCCATCTCCACAGAGGACCTCTAGAGCTCTGTCAGCGTGATCATCGGGTTCTTGGTCACCTCCCTTGTCCCACGATTGCTTAGTTTGGCCGGGCGGCCAGCCAGCTCTAAGAAGAGTCTTGGTGGTTCCAAACTTCCTCCATTTAAGAATGATGGAGGCCACTGTGTTCTTGGGGACCTTCAATGCTGCAGACATTTTTGGTACCCTTCCCCAGATCTGTGCCTCGACACAATCCTGTCTCGAAGCTCTATGGACAATTCCTTTGACCTCATAGCTTGACTTTTTTTTTCTCTGACATGCACCGTCAACTGTGGGACCTTTTTATATAGACAGGTGTGTTCCTTTCCAAATCATGTCCAATCAATTGAATTTACCACAGGTGGACTCTAATCAAGTTGTAGAACATGTCAAGGATGATCAATTGAAACAGGATGCACCTATGCTCAATTTCGAGTCTCATAGCAAAGGGTCTGAATACCTTATTTACATAAGTATATCTGTTTTTTTTATTTGTAATACATTTGCAAACATTTCTAGACCTGTTTTTGCTTTGTCATTATGGGGTATTGTGTGTAGATTGATGAGGGAAAAAATGATTTAATTTTAGAATATGCCTGTAAAGTAACAAAATGTGGAAAAGGGGACGAGGTCTGAATACTTTCCGAATGTGTCAAAGATGACACATTACACGTGCGTTCACATTTTCTCAAGAAATGCTTAAAGAAATTTCTTAACTCCCTGTTCCCGAGACAAAATGAACATGTGTTGTGTAATTTCACTGCAAGAAATGCATCATTCTGCAGGAGTTAATATTATATTAGCTACATGTGAGAGGTTACAGACCTACAGTCAGTGTCCGTAGTTCAGTTACTATTCCATTTAACCCATATGAACTTAAATATTCTGTTTTATTCATGGATACTGGGATACTCATGAGCAGGATGTCAAAGGTGCATGTGAACAGCTTATCCCAAATAAGACCTTAAGAGGGATATGAGCTAATACCCACAATACTGTGCACATGTAAACTGCCCCTAATTTACCCAAGTCTGTTGGAGAGGATCAGCTTGAGCAAAGTGAGGTTTATAATCACTGATCTACAAATTGTATTCTCTGCCATTAGTAGAGCTCCGCCTTATACTAGGACAACATTTATTAATTTTGTTTTGGTGTTCAGCAGTTGTTTTTTTTCTTGTTTTGCTCAAACAGCCTAAAGAATCTTGAGGCTTGTCGAAGTTCGGTAGGCAAAGCCTACGCCCCTTCGGCGGTGATTGATCAACAGTAGGGATTCTTGAAATGTGGGTTGTCAGTCAATGACAGACGACTAGTTTTTATTACATTTTTTTCACTAGAGAAATACTGCACCAAACATCTTTAAGTAAAAATAGCTTTGGATGATCAAAACATCACCCATAGTATTTTTACGTTATTAAAATGCTCCAAATTTTTATTGTACCTTTTCTCTCATCTCTAACTATCACAAAGCCTGAAAGAACAGGCTTAGTGGGCGGGAGCTTACGTTCATGAGCTCGCCTTGACTGAAAGCTCTTTGAAATGCCCTTGTGGTCGTGGCCAGGTAACAATGTAAACAATGGGCCACATGTCATTGATGACAAGGTAAACAATGGACCACATGTCATTCTTAGCCTAAATAGTATGCCTCAACCCATTATTTTCTACAAAATGCTCTCATGTTCAACAGAGCGGATCATAGACTTTTGGATATCAGACAAACCGCAGCAATACACAATTGCATTATTGTTTTGTAACTAATTACAGAATACAGTTAGTTCACTGAAACACTTCACAATAATTAGTAAAGCCTCAGTCACCTTAGAAGCTTTGACATGAAAAAACAGCATACAATAAGTGTACTGGACAATTTATTGGTGCCACTGCATTACAAATGACCATATGTTCAGAATTGTATGTATTGATCAGACATTTATTTGATAATTTACAATTGGCCAGCATAGCCAAAATATTGATTAACAGGAACATTCATGAGAAATAATGTGAGAAATTTGACATTACTTTTTTATTACAGCCAAAAGCCTTTTATAGGCACCTGGCTGCCATGCAGTGTGTAGGACCCGTTGATTCTTACACTCATCTCCCATCTGGATGCTTGAAAAAAAAAAAAAATGCCGAAGTAACAAAATGTGATTATCATATTACGTAAAAGTGAATTACTTAGGCTTTAGGAAATGCAACCAATTACAGAGATTGATCAAGAGAGGAAGGGGAACCATGTACCCTGCTTCAATCAAGCAGGCTTCAGTCACCCCCAAGGTTGAAGCAGGATACAAATCCAGCTATGGCCTCCTTGTCAGGCCTCTCACACTGGGCAGACGGGTCCTGGGATGGGCAGCTCGCACAGCTTCCCGACATACGACGATCGATTGAAGTGGAGATCCAGGAGCCTGTCTACATAGCCTGTAATGTTTTTGAAAAGGGAAATGTTTGTTAAATGGGTAGTGTATTTAATTTCCTTTTATTTAATGTTCTGAGTTACTGTTGATGTAGTGGTCTACTCATTCGATAATGTGTGAAGTACTCAGTTTGAAATATGCAATATTTGGTTGTGCACTTTTTTTGTGTAACTTCTCGATGTTTGTATTTGGAAATGTTGGTGTGCTCAATTGATGCAGGTTTGAAATTAATAACTATGTTGGGTCTGTCTGCACAGGCTTCACAGCATATCCCCCCCTTTGCCTTTGGGAAAGCTGATTTTGTATCACAGCATTCCTGTTGCGGTGGTTGCCTGAGAAGCTGTGCAGACAGTAGATGTTGAGTTTTCTAAAATGCCTATCATTACTGCTTGATGATAGTGGAAAGACAAAAGGTGATGGAAAGTGAAATGACTGTTAGCTTGCTAGCTAAGTCACACCGTAGATGAAAGGTTACCAGTATCGTTGGTCGTACATTCTGCTTGAGCTAGCTACTAGTAGCTATCTTACGGTCTGTAAACAAAACCAAAGCAAGGTGTATATGTGATGACACTAAAATGATAAAATACGAAAAACAACTGACCTTACCTATACAATATCTGAATGTGATGTGTGGTTGAGATACATTGATGTTTACCAAATGGTGTCATTATCCCACCTCTCCCCTCAGTTCCAAAGCTCTTGGTGGACCTTCATGTGAAGTTGCTGAGGAAGATTGGCAAGTCAGTGTCCGCAGACAGATGGGAGAAGTACATTGTGAAGGTAAATAGAGCTCAGAACAAGGCTGGTCATTTTCTGCACACTCCGATACAGTTAGGCTTAGCTTTATAGATGATTAACCTGTACCCCTGCACACTGACTTGGTACCGGTACCCCCTGTATATAGCCCCGTATTGTTATTTTATTGTAACTTTTTATTCATTTTTTTTACATTACATTAGTTTATTTTGTTTATTTTCTTAACTCTTCTTGAACTGCACTATTGGTTAAGGGCTTGTAAGGTCTGCACTTGTTGTATTCGGTGCATGTGACAAAGTTTGATTTTGATTCAACTATCAATATATTTAATTTGAATAAAAATACAGGCAGCAGTATGATTCTGGGCATTCTGAAAGATGATACTGTATATTTTAGAGGTTAACCAATGGCTGATGTGTTTCCTTACAGGTGTGCCATGAGTTCAACAGTACCTGGGCATGGGAACTTGAAAATAAAGGATACAAGGACATGTCTGTGGAGTGCAAGACTGGAATCCTCAAAGTAAGTGGCCAGTCTTTGTAATTAGTAGGCTTAACATCTACGGATGCACTGTTTATTTTCAATCAAAATTGCAATATTGACATATCCGTTATTGCAAGAGTTTGCCATATACAGTGCATTTGGAAAGTATTCAGACCCCTTGACCTTTTCCACATTTTGTTACGTTACTGCCTTATTCTAAAATTGTTTGAATTCATTTTTATCTACACACAATAAACCATAATGACAAAGCGAAAACAGGTTACTAGAAAGTTTTTTCAAATGTATTAAAAATAAAAAACATTTTACATTAGTATTCAGACCCTTTTCTACGAGACTTGAAATTGAGCCCAGGTGCATCCTTTTTACTTTGATCATCCTTGACATGTTTCTACAACTTGGTTGGAGTCCACCTGTGGTAAATTCAATTGATTGGACATGATTTGGAAAGGCACACAAATGTCTATATAAGGTCCCACAGTTTACAGTGCATGTCAGAGAAAAAAACAAGCTATGAGGTCGAAGGAATTGTCTGTAGAGCTCCAAGACAGGATTGTGTCGAGGCACAGTTCTGGGAATGTCTGCAGCATTGAAGGCCCCCAAGAACACAGTGGCCTCCATAATTCTTAAATGGAAGAATTTTGGAAACCCCAATACTCTTCCTATAGCTGGCTGCCTGGCCAAACTGGGCAATCGGGGGAGAAGGGCCTTGATCAGGGAGGTGACCGAGAACCCGATGGTCACTCTGACAGAGCTCCAGTGTTCCTCTGTGGAGATGAGAGAACCTTCCAGAAGGACAACCATCTCTGCAGCACTCCACCAATCAGGCCTTTATGGTAGAGTGGCCAGGCGGAAGCATAAAAAAGGCACCTAAAGGACTCTCAGACCATGAGAAACTAGATTCTCTGGTCTGATGAAACCAAGATTGAGCTCTTTGGCCTGAATACCAAGTGTCACGTCTGGAGGAAACCTGGAACCATTCCTATGGTGAAGCGTGGTGGCAGCATCGTGGTGGCAGCATCATGCTGTGGAGATGTTTTTCAGCGGCAGGGACTGGGAGACTAGTCAGGATTGAGGAAAACTGAACAGAGCAAAGTACTGAGAGATCCTTGATGAAAATCTGCTCTGCTCAGGACCTCAGACTGGGGTGAAGGTTCACCTTCCAACAGGACAACGACCCTAAGCACACAGCCAAGACATCGCAGGAGTGGCTTCTTGATAAGTCTCTGAATGTGTTTGAGTGGCCCAGCCAGAGCCCGGACTTCAACCCGATCAAACATCTCTGGAGAGGCCTGAAAATAGCTGTGCTGCAACGCTCCACATCCAACCTGACAAAGCTTGAGAAGATCTGCAGAGAAGAATGGGAAAAACTCCCCAAATACAGGTATGTCAAGCTTGTAGTGTCATGCCCAAGAAGACTCAAGGCTGTAATCGCTGCCAGAAGTGCTTCAACAAAGTACTGAGTAAAAGGTCTGAATACTTATGTAAATGTAATATTTCTGTTTTTGTACTTATTTTTGCTAAATAAGAAAATACAAAACTGTTTTTGCTTTGTTATTATGGGGTATTGTGTGTAGATTTGAGGAAAAAAACCATTTTAATCAATTTTAGAATAAGGCTGTAATGTAACAAAATGTGGAAAAGGTCAAAGGGTTGAATACTTTCCGAATGCACTGTAGCTATAATTATTCTGGTTCTGCATGCAAACATTTCAACATATATTTCCAAACAAGATGCAGGTGGTAAAAATGACCCCGCTTTTCACCTAAATAAATCTACATATTTTCTGTATGATACAAAAGTGAATTCTCTGAAAATAGTGGTTGCCAGTGGTTGTGGCACAGATCTTGTTCAGTTCACCCAAGTTTGTTGTGTTGCTAGTCATATTGCAATATTCCATAATTTTTTTGTCCATATCTTGCAGCCCTACTAACATCTGATTTTGTTTTTGCCAAAGGAAACATTTCTCATACTTTTTATCTCTCTGTCCAGCACTTATGTGAGTGCCAGTTTGATGACAATGTCAAGTTCAAGACTGCAATTAATGAGGAGGATCCCGATAAGATGCGGCTCCATCCCATTGGCAAGGACAAGGATGGTCTAATGTACTGGTTCCAACTTGACCAGGATAACAATGTGAGGGTCTATGTGGAGGAGCAGGACGACCTGGACGGGTCCTCCTGGAAGTGCATTGTCAGGTACTATGGAACTATTGGCCTGGGGTGCCTGGTTGGCTTTAGGGGATGAAAGAGGCATATTGTGGTACTGTAGAGCCTAAATGTCAAGTCTTGTATTCCATGTGGATTATAGATTACTTGGTTCATATGTAATTTTACCACAAGACTACTGAGAATGTCTGTCTGCTGAACTGGAAAGACTGATTTGAATTATCCATCTCTATGTAGAGACAGAAACAGCTTGGCTGAGATCCTGGCACAGCTGAAGACTCTAATCGACCCAGCACTGTTGACAAAGAAAGAAGGAGAGGAGGAAGATGAGAACAAGAAGAGTGGGGGAGAAGGTAAAGTTATATGGACAAGGCTTGTACATCAATAATGTCATATGCCATCTGTTTTTTGCTGTTTACTCAGACATTTTTATGATATTGCATGAGTTCAGTCATTTGCCTTGGATCTATTTTATCCAAAGTAAACAAAACGTATTTCCCTGACAGATGCAGTTATAAATGTTGTACTTGTATTTTCTATTTATTATACCTTTGTCCATTAGGGGAAATTAAAAAGACCGAGGATACCTCAGAGGATGAAGAGGACAAACCCTCCAAGGATACAGCTTTTTTAGTGTCCCCAAAAACAGAGAGTACAGAAAAAAAATCCCCAAAAGAGGAATCAAAACTGGACGAATCGGATGCCAAATCCCCATCGAATGGCCTCAAAGACAACCAAGTCGAGTCAGAGTCAACAAGACAATCCGAGAAGCCAATGGTGGATGACAAGGCCACCATTAACACCCAGGCCATCAAAGAAGAGCCGATGGAGGTGTCAGAATCCAAGGAGAGCACAGCCACAAGTGCTACAGAGCCTCTTGCAGAGAAACATTGTGTGACGCCACAGACAGAACAGACTGAGGAAGCCAAGAGGAAGACTGCAGAAGAACTCCAAAGGGTGATGAAGAATGACCAGCAGGCCAAAATTCCCTTGAAAAAGAGAGAGATGAAACTTAGTGAAGATTTTGATAATAATAGTGGCGGTGGCAGTAGAATCATTGTGCGTAACCCATCTGTTGCTCCTGTCAAAGAAGCTCCTAAAGTTGAGGAGACAAGTAAAGAGGTCTCTGTTGCCCTGGTGGGGACGATGGAGACTAAAAGTGATCAAGTGAATGGTGATGCTCAGCCTGTCACAGAAAAAAGTGTCAATAAGGGGATGAGGGAATCTACTAAAGAGATGGGAATACAGAGAGAATCTGCTGATAGCAAAGAACAGCAAACAAAAGCTGTTGCTAGGGAAGAATGTGAAGCAGCAGAAGCTAGTGAAAAAGAGAAAACAAACCTGTCCCTGGACATGGACAAAAAGAAAGGGGGGATGGCAAGCAACGCTGAGGAGCCCATGGAGGTGGCCATGGCTGATGAAACTAACCTACAGAAAACTGTTCCAGCCCCAAAGGCAGAGAAGGAAAGCACTGAAGCACTGAAAAAATCATCCCTAAAAGAGGCTAAATATTCGTCCCCTCTGACAAAGCCATTGACTTCATCTAAGGATGCAACAAGCACACCGGAAAAGTCCTCCGATCTTAAAGAGGAACAAAAAGTCAAGGTATCCAAGTGGGATGTGAAAGTGCGTCGTACAGAACACAAGATATCCACATCAATAGAAATAGATAAAACCCCTTTATCTAGTAAGTCACAGAAACCAGATGAAACTAAAGGAACAGATTCATCCATTGCATTTCAAGAGGTAAATGTGGCTGCCTTTAAGGAAACAGTTGTCCCTAAAGACCGTTGTCCCCTTTCTGTAGTGAAAGACATGGAAAAAACAGCCATCTTAAAAGCCACAGAAAAGTTGTTGAACCCTAAAAACCCAGAAACCTCAGTCATCACTAAACAAACCGAGAAACCTGACCCCATTACAGATAAACCAGAAAGCTCGAAACGCCCTGAGTCGCCAGCAGTCATAAAAAATACAGGGAAACCATCTGACAAAGAGAGTGCAGAGAAATGTGATGGTTCTAACGATATCAAAACATCTTCTGTCATTAAAAAGACAGAGATTTCAGAAAAGAGTAAAGATGCCAAGAACCTGGCCAGCTATAAAGAGACCAACATGTCCTCATTCCTTAAAAAGGCAGACAAACCAGTTCCCAATAAAGAAGCAGAGAAACTGGACAGCACTAAAGAGACTAACAAATCGTTGGTCATTAAAATGACAGTGAAACCAGAGGCATCTAAACATACAGAGAAATGTGATACCCCTAAAGATATTATGTCAGCTCTCACCAAGGAGAAACCTGTCAGTGCTGCAAGCACAAATACAAATGTAGCCCCTGAGGTGAAGAAAAAAAACATCCTGGAGAAAGACTCTAAGAAAACAGCTATCTGTAAAGATGAGGAGACGAGAGCTGTTGCGGCAGTGACTGAGACACAATCTGGCCCTAAAGACGTGGAGATGGCAGACATCTTTGAGAAATCAACCCAATCACAACTGGAAGGAACCAAAAAGGAAGAGAAATTGGGTATCCCTAAAGATACGTTGAAATCGACAATGCCTAAATACGCTAAATTGGCTATGCCTAAAGATGCGGAGAAATTGGCTACGCCTAAAGACGCTAAGAAATCAGTTACACTTAAAGATACTGAAAAATTGCCCAAATTGGCTACGTCTGAAAATGCTGGGAAATCGGCTACCCCTAAAGACACTGAGAAATCGGCTACCCCTACAGATGCTGAGAATTCAGCTAAATCGGCTACGGCTATCCCTAAAGACGCTGAGATATTGGCTACTCCTAAAGAAGCTGAGAAATCGGCTACCCCTAAAAACACAGAGACTGCGTCTAAAAAGATTGCGAAATCTTCAATCTGTGAAGGACAGAAACCAGATCCCTCTAAAGAAACTAAGAAACTAGCATACATAAAGCCAGCTGCAGAAAAAGGAGAGGAACATGTCGCCTTTGAGGATGCAAAGCAATTACCTTCTCTCAAAGAGTCTGTCCCAGTGGGGAAGAAACAGGAAGAGCCTATGGAAATAAGTTTGGAAAAGTCAACATATGACAATGTAAATATTAGGGAACATGCTGATAAAGGCTGGACAAAGAAGTCTGTTAAAAGTGGAGAGAATTCTGAGAGCGAGCCTATCAAAGACTCAAACCGTATGGACTGTAATGCACCATCAGAAAAACAAGCTACCAGCAAGAAGGCATCATCTCTCACTGAGGCTGAAGGCGAGACAGACAAAAGCCAGGACAAAGTAATCAAGGAAGATGCCACAACACAGGGATGCCCTAAACAGGATGAGAAGGGAGATGATCAGGCTAAGAAAGACGACAAAAAGGAGGATGATGGTGCTGAGAAAGATAACTCAACTGCAGCAGAGAAATCGGGTGAGGCAAAAGCAAGTAAAGGGTCTGAGAATAAAGGGTCTGAAAAAAAGGATGCAGGAACAACATCAGAGATTCAAGAGGAGGGGATTCGCCTGAAAATACGGGGGATTACTCATCAAAGGAGAGCTGAGCTCCAGAGAACGGAGAGGGACTCGGGGTCCGATACTGGTGAGACTGGGAGATCCCTGAGGAGGTCACCCAGGATTTGCAGGCCAACCGCTAAGGGGGTGGAGTTCCAGGACAGGAGGCTGGAGAAAAAAGAGACCATGCCCCCTGAGGAGATGGAGATGGAGAATGAGGACGAAGAGGAGGAAACTGTTCAGAGGAAACCGAGAGAAAAGGTTGATCAAGATGGACAGTCCAAATCTAAGGTAAGTTCTTTCAGTAACTGCAGATATTTCTACATTCATATTAAAGGTCGATTGTGAATGCATGTTTTTGGATCAATAGTATCTTTTAAATCAGGGATTCACAGTGTCAGCCTTCAGTAACTTACAGTTGAAGTCTGAAGTTTACATACACTTAGGTTGGAGTCATTAACTTGTTTTTCAACCACTCCACAAATTTCTTGTTAACAAACTATAGTTTTGGCAATTTGGTTAGGACATCTACTTTGTGCATGAAATAAGTGGTTTTTCCAACAATTGTTTACAGACAGATTATTTCACTTATAATTCACTGTATCACAATTCCAGTGGGTCAGAAGTTTACATACACTAAGTTGACTGTGCCTTTAAACAGCTTGGAAAATTCCATAAAATGATGTCATGGCTTTAGAAGCTTCTGATAGTCTAATTGACATAATTTGAGTCAATTGGAGGTGTACCTGTGGATGTATTTCAAGGCCTACCTTCAAACTCAGTGCCTCTTTGCTTGACATCATGGGAAAATCAAAAGAAATCAGCCAAGACCTAAAAACAAAAATTGTAGCGCTCCACAAGTATGGTTCATCCTTGAGCAATTTCCAAATGCCTGAAGGTACCACGTTCATCTGTACAAACAATAGTACACAAGTATAAACACCATGGGACCACGCAGCCGTCATACCGCTCAGGAAGGAGACGTGTTCTGTCTCCTAGAGATGAATGTACTTTGGTGCGAAAAGTTCAAATCAATCCCAGAACAACAGCAAAGGACCTTGTGAAGATGCTGGAGGAAACGGGTACAAAAGTATCTATATCCACAGTAAAACAAGTCCTATATCGACATAACCTGAAAGGCTGCTCAGCAAGGAAGAAGCCACTGCTCCAAAACCGCCATAAAAAGCTAGACTAGGGTTTGCAACTGCACATGGGGACAAAGGTTGTACTTTTTTGAGAAATGTCCTCTTGTCTGATGAAACAAAAATATAACTGTTTGGCCACAATGACCATCGTTATGTTTGAAGAAAAAGGGGGAGGCTTGCAAGCTGAAGAACACCATCCCAACCGTGAAGCACAGGGGTGGCAGCATCATGTTGTGGTGGTGCTTTGCTGTAGGAGGGACTGCTGCACTTCACCAAATAGATGGCATCATGAGGTAGGAATATTATGTGGATATATTGAAGCAACATCTCAAGACATCAGTCAGGAAGTTAAAGCTTGGTCGCAAATGGGTCTTCCAAATGGAAAATGACCCCAAGCATACTTCCAAAGTTGTGGCAAAATGGCTTAAGTACAGCAAAGTCAAGGTATTGGAGTGGCCATCACAAAGCCCTGACCTCAATCCTATAGAAAATGTGGAGGCAGAACTGAAAAAGTGCGTGCGAACAAGGAGGCCTACAAACCTGCTTCAGTTACACCAGCTCTGTCAGGAGGAATGGGCCAAAATTCACCCAACTTATTGTGGGAAGCTTGTGGAGGGCTACCTGAAACATTTGACCCAAGTTAAACAATTTGTAGGCAATGCTACCAAATACTAATTGAGTGTATGTAAACTTCTGACCCACTGGGAATGTGATAATAGCTGAAATTATTCATTCTCTCTACTATTATTCTCACATTTCACATTCTTAAAATAAAGTGGTGATCCTAACTGACCTAAGATAGGGAATGTTTACTAGGATTAAATGTCAGGAATTGTGAAAAACTGAGTTTAAATGTATTTGGCTAAGGTGTATGTAAACGTCCGACTTCAACTGTATGTGTATGCTGTCCTACAATAGCCTCATGAAATCCAAAAATGAGGTGAGTTCTTCTTTTGTTTTCAGGGGCGACGGAGGAGAAGGACCCGGTGGTCCAACACTCGAACACGAAGGCGCAAAAAGAATGGTTCTGGTGATGACAATGAAAGCGAGTCAAGCGAAGAGGAGAGTGAGGAGGACGACAGTGATGAGAGCTTTAAGGTGGAGAAGGGCAAGAGGAGGTGGAGGAACCGGAACAGAGAGAGGCACAGCGACGACTCTGACACCTCCTCGGATGATGACCTCCCTCCTAACGAAGACCCCTGCAAACACTGCGGCCTCCCCAACCATCCCGAGCTGGTGGGTCCTCATTGAAAAGCATTTAATTGAAACTGAATTGAAATGGATTTGACCCCAGCCCTGGTGGGCTGTAATCATGGTTATACTAGGCTGTGTCAGTCTCATAGGGCGGCGCACAATTGGCCCAGCGTCGTCCGAGTTTGGCCGGGGTAGGCAGTCATTGTAAATAAGAATTTGTTCTGAACTGATTTGCCTAGTTTAATAAAAAAAAACTATATTCATAATATTTATCTCCACAGACTACCATAAAATGTGTTCCAGCTAATCCCCCTCAGTGTTTCCCCCACAGATCTTGCTATGTGACTCGTGTGACAGTGGCTATCACACGGCCTGCCTCAGACCCCCTCTCATGATTATCCCAGATGGGGAGTGGTTCTGTCCACCCTGCCAACATGTAAGTAACATCCAGATGCTAAACAATCGGTACTCGCACTTCAGTTTGGATGCTAGCCACATCACTATGTTTTGAACTAATGGCTTGATTATGTACTTCCCTACATATTTATTTGGACAGTGAAGCTAAAACTTTTAATTTGACTCTACTGTAGCCTTTTGGATTTGAGTTTAAATGTTTTACGAAGCGACAGTACAGAATGTCACCTTTTATTTGAGGGTATTTTCATACATGCAGTCAGGTTCATAATTATTGGCACCCTTGATAAATATGAGCAAAAAATACTGTATAAAATAAATAATACAAATACTGAGCTACAGTATATTGTATGCTCCCAAAAATTGGGAGAGATTAGTTTTTTTAACCAAGTAATAAATAAATCTCAAAGATGGCACCCCTGTTTTCAATACTCTAGCACTCTCCCCTTGCGAAGATAACGACACAGCCTTTTTCTGAGATTGTCATTTTGTCACTTTTATTGTAAATAAGAATATAATATATTTCTGAACACTTCTACATTAATGTGGATGCTACCATGATTACGGATAATCATGAAGGAATTGTGAATAATGAGTGAGAAAGTTACAGATGCACAACGATCATGGCCCCAAAACATGCTAACCTCTTACCATTACCAATAGTGAATAATGATGAGTGACAAAGTCAGAGGCATAAATATCATACCCCTAAAAAATGCTAACGTTATTGGTAATGGTGAGAGGTTAGCATGTTTTGGGGCCATGAGCTTTGTGCATCTGTAACTTTCTCACTAATCATTATTCATGATTCATTCGTGATTATCCGTAATCATGGTAGCATCCACATTAATGTAGATTTGTTCAGAAACATATTCTATTCTTATTTACAATAAAAGTGACAAAATGATAAAACAAACCAAAACAAGCTGCAAATGTATCCATCAAGTATGTAGAGTCACTTGATGTCAACATTGCGTGCTAGGAATATGGGACCAAATACTCAACTTTTGAATGAATACACTATCAGTGAATTTGTCCAAATACTTAGGACATCTTCAAATTGGGGGATTAGATAAGTAAAGTGCTTTAGTTTCTAAATGGTAAAACAGATAGTGCCTTCAGAAAGTATTCACACCCCTTGACCTTTTCAAAATGTTATTGTGTTATGCTTAAGTCACGTAATAAGTTGAATGGCAGTCTCTGGCAGTCTCAATGGGGGTGCCACAGGGTTCAATTCTTGGGCCGACTCTCTTCTCTGTATACATCAATGATGTCTCTCTTGCTGCTGGTGATTCTCTGATCCACCTCTATGCAGACGACACCATTCTGTATACATCTGGCCCTTCTTTGGACACTGTGTTAACAAACCTCCAAACAAGCTTCAATGCCATACAACACTCCTTCTGTGGCCTCCAACTGCTCTTAAACGCTAGTAAAACCAAATGCATGCTTTTCAACCGTTTGCTGCCTGCACCTGCCTGCCCGACTAGCATCACTACCCTGGACGGCTCTGACCTAGAATATGTGTACAACTACAAATACCTAGGTGTCTGGCTAGACTGTAAACTCTCCTTCCAGACTCACATTAAACATCTCCAATCCAAAATCAAATCTAGAATCGGCTTTCTATTTCACAACAAAGCCTCCTTCACTCTTGCTGCCAAACTTGCACTAGTAAAACTGACCATCCTACCGATCCTCGACTTCGGCGATGTCATCTACAAAACAGCTTCCAATCCTCTACTCAGCAAACTGGATGCAGTCTATCACAGTGCCATCCGCTTTGTCACCAAAGCCCCTTATACCACCCACCACTGCGACCTGTATGCTCTAGTCGGCTGGCCCTCACTACATACTCGTCGCCAGACCCACTGGCTCCAGGTCATCTACAAGTCCCTGCTAGGTAAAGCCCCGCCTTATCTCAGCTCGCTGGTAACCATAGCAGCACCCACCCGTAGCACGCGCTCCAGCAGGTATATCTCACTGGTCACCCCCCAAAGCCAATTTCTCCTTTGGCCGCCTTTCCTTCCAGTTCTCTGCTGCCGAACTACAAAAAACACTGAAACTGGAGACACATCTCCCTCACTAGCTTTAATCACCAGCTGTCAGAGCAGCTCATAGATCACTGCACCTGTACATAGCCCATCTGTTAATAGCCAAACCAACTACCTCCTCCCCTACCGTATTCATTTATTTATCTTGCTCCTTTGCACCCCAGTATTTTTACTTTGCACATTCATCTACTGCACATCTACCATTCCAGTGTTAAATTGCTATATTGTAATTACTTCGCCACCATGGCCTATTTATTCCCTTATGTTCCTTATCTTACCTCATTTGCACACATTGTATATAGATTAGTTTTTTTTCTACTGTATTATTGACTGTATGTTTACTCCAATGTGTAACTCTGTGTTGTTGTATGTGTCGAACTGCTTTGCTTTATCTTGGCCAGGTTGCAAGTGTAAATGAGAACTTGTTCTCAACTTGCCTACCTGGTTAAATAAAGGTGAAATAAATAAAAATTAAATACGACTAGCTCATCTCTGTACCCCACACACAGAATTATCTGTATGGTACCTCAGTTGAGCAGTGAATTTCAAACACAGATTCAGCAACAAACACCAAGGACGTTTTACAATGCCTTGCAAAGAAGGGCACCTATTGGTAGATGGTCAAAAAAAAGAAAAAGCAGACATTGAATATGTTTGCAACAAGACAGTAAAGTAATACTGCTAAAAATGTGACCAAGACCTGAAAATGGTTGTCTAGCAATGATCAACAACCTTTAAGAATTTTTAAAGAGTGGGCAAATGTTGCACAATCCAGGAGTGAAAACCTCTTTGACTTACCCAGAAAGACTCACTGCCAAAAGGTGCTTCTACAAAGTGTTGACTCAGGGATGTGAATACTTATGTAAAATAGATTTCTGTATTTCATTTTCAAGAAATGTGCAAAAGAAATCTCAACATGTTTTCACTCTGTCATTATTGGGGTATTGTGTGTGTGTGTGTGTGTAGATGGGTGAGGGGAAAAATAATAATAATTTTATCCCTTTCGAATTCAGGCTATAACACAACAAATGTGGAATAAGTAAAGGGGTATGAATACTTTCTGAAGGCACTGTATGTATGAAAATAAACTCTAATAAAAGGTGGCATTCTGTACTGTCACATCTAAAACCTAAAATGCTGGAGTATAGAGCCAAATTAAAAGGTTTAGCTTCACTGTCCAAATAAATATGTAGGGGAGTGTATGTGTGGTGTTCTGTCATTCTTACCCATCTCCTGGTGACCCCCTGCAGAAGCTACTCTGTGACAAGCTTGAGGAGCAGCTTGCTAATCTCGATGCTGCCCTGAAAAAGAGGGATCGCGCTGAGCGAAGGTGAGAACCTCTGAACCATGACCCTTGGTGTAAAACAGCAAATGACAACAGGAAGATAAATACATTTGTTGGGTGGTTATTATTAAAGAATATGAGGCTCAGTCCACAACAAATGCAATTGGAGTCTACACTGAATTGCATTGTGCCTATTATATTGTCGAACCAATCACCCTGATCTATGTATCGATCTCAAACATTTAATGGAGCTTTCGTTGCTTCTACATTTCTTGTTGTACAATGGCAGTGGGCCTCTGATAATGGGATATCTTTTTTTTTTTATTCTATTATAAGTTGTTTTAAACTAAATTATTGTATTTTCTCCCTCCAGAAAAGAACGTTTGGTCTATGTTGGAATAAGTGTTGAAAACATCATCACTCCCTCTGTAAGTAGCATTTGGTTGTTATGGTTATATACCATCATGAAAGTCCATTGCAAAACATCCAGAATTCAGTGTGTTTGTTGGACATCCTTGTAAAATGGTCTGTCACGCTGTTCACTGCCTAGCCTAGACTGATTGCTTCCTATCGTGTACTGACACGTTGCCTGCTCATTTCAGTTGGAGGTAGAGGAAGGAAAGGAGGAAGAAAAGGAGGAAGAAGTGAAGGAGAAGAAAGAGAAGAAGGAGAAAAGCAAGAGCTGGGGTCGAAGGTCGACAAGGACAAAGAAAAGCATAAGTTACAGGTATGAAGTCTGTACTAAACTCAGGGTTATTAGAAAACTGTGTTGTGTGTGGCTGGTCTTTTATTGTTTCAGTATGGTGGCTGTTACATCCCAGAATAATTTCGACATCTTGTTTGCAGGTTTGATGAATTTGATGAGGCTATCGAGGAGGCAATTGAAGAAGACATCAGAGAGGCTGATGGTGGAGGTACAGTTGAAGGACATTATGGAATCTGGCAACAAAGTCACAGAATTATGAATTTAATTCCATGTCTCTTAGGTTTGTTCTGAAATTTCTTCTGGCTGCAGCATTTCACCTGTGCGCCCCCTGATAGTTGTGCATTGTTCAAATTTTAAGAAGGGTTATGTTATGAAGAGTCAAGTCTGAGATGCGTTTCATTTTAGATCTGTCAAGAAGCGTGAACGAGGGCAAAGGAGGGAACATCTACCCTGAATGAAACACAGCCTCAGTCTTTTTAACTCATGTAGCCTACAAACAGTCTTTCATTCTTTAGTCTAAGACATTTGGGGGGGTTCTAAGCTGACATATGGAGTTGTTTTAAGATTGTCATACTATGGATAATTTAGCTATTTTGATTTTGAATTTTAGGACCCCTTTAGGTATAGAAAAATACACTACCGTTCAAAAGTTTGGGGTTACTTAGAAATGTTTTCTTTTCTTTTTTTTTTTGTTGATTTTTAATGGAATATCTACATAGGCGTACAGAGTCCCATTATCAGCAACCATCACTCTGCATGGAATAGCCTTTTTTTTACACACATTTAACCCCTTTTTTGGGGGGTAGGCACAAAACTACCTTCACACTTCCATTTGTTTTTTTTAAAACCAGTACCAGTTACCTTTTGAAGTGTTCCCTGACACGTATGGGAGTCGTAGAACAAAACGAAGAACACCATCGTGAGAGTCTCTCCTTTCCATAGAATAGTTTTGGGATGTCTCATGGTCTTGACAAACACCGCTCTAGCTTTGCGACCTTTCACCCAGATGCGGAAGTACGACACTGGCGGGTGGATTAGATGGAGACTCATCCAATGCTAAAAAAACGATCTCTAGCTTAAACTGACAGATTTTGATGGGAATTATTTTGTTATGTAACTTCGATTGACGCACCGGTTCATCAATCGACTCTAGGGGGTTAATGTGTGCCTGTTGGATTGTCTAAATGTATGCTGCCCTCTACAGGAGCGGGTCGGGGCAAGGACATGGCCAACATCACAGGCCATAGCAGAGGGAAGGACATGTCCACCATCCTGGCAGCAGGAGAGGGTGGTGAGGGCAAGGAGAACGGACGCCCGCCACGGCCCAACGCCGGCCAGCGCAGGAAGAAGCGCCGGCGTCTGAACGACCTAGACAGCGACAGCACTGTGGAGGAGGAGGAGAGCGAGGACGAGTTCCGTCTCAGTGACAGGTAGGGTCATCAGGTGGGTGGGAGGTAGGGGTGCATAAGTCAGGACAAGGACGATAGCATTGTGTTCATAAGGCACCAAATGGAAGACGACAGACTGAAACAGAGGGACTACTTTGACTTTTTAAAATGTTTTCTGTTGGGTGCCATAATGAACACAACCCAAGGTACCACATTGACAGCTATTACAGCCAGAACGGTGTGACACAAAGGAGGGTTGAATTAATTTGTCTAATTTTCTTTTCTCCCCCTGCACACTTTTTGTGTAGTACGGAGGAAGAGGAGTTTGTGGCGTCAGACAAGAGCGATGCAGAGAGCGAAGCGGCAGTCGACTCTAACGACGACAGTGACTTCGGCAGCACGCAACGCAGAACTGCCAGGACAAGGAGGCCGGCCAAATGTCAAAGGAGCACTCGGCTGCGAAGGCGCCGCAGAGCGAGAGGGTACTCAGACGATGAAGAGGAGGAGACGAGTGATGAAGATGAGGACGAAATGAGTACGTTGGTGTCGTCAATTCCTCTTTGTTGTTTAAAGGGACATCACTCTCCAGAATTAAACTTTGTTAGGTGTTTTCAGATCTCAAAAGTGGTCTTCTCCTAAAACAAGTTCCAGGCCATCTGTTTTGTGGATTCTGCTTCATGCCACAACCCAAAATAATTTTAAAAGGTCCTGATTTGTGGCGCTTATGTTTTACACTAATTTGTGGTTGAGGCCTTCGTTAGTGGTTAGACAGCCGATTGGGTGGGACATGGATCCATCTTGATATTATAAAAATGTTATGGTCTGAAAACATCTGACATAATGGCATTGAGTGTTGATTTTGTAATTGTCCTTTTAAAGACCAATAGGTATGTGTTGGCGGCCCTGTGACGTGGCACTCTGTGTTGACTGGCTCTCTCTCTTTGCTGACCTGTTTAACTAGTGTCGGAGGGCTCCAGCGAGTTCAGCGACAGCGACCTGGACTGTAGCCAACGCCGATCCCGCCGTAGTCATACAAAGAAGCAGGTCAACTACTGCGAGTCGTCTGGCGACTCCGACGGCTCCAAGGCCGGCACCAACCGGGACAAAGTCAAATCGCGGAGGCGCCTCGCCAGCTCCGACAGCGAAGGTCAGCCAGACATTTTTTCTAGACACGCACTCTTTGCCTCACCGCCACTGCTATTAGCGTATGTTTTCTGTAGTGTGTGTAAGTCATATGAATTTGATTCTTAAGCGAGTCCTCACTGGCCATTACTTTAACTGATATTAACAATATGGTTTTACTTAACGTCCACTGTTTCATAACTTGTTCTTTCAGCAAGCTCCTCCAGAGACTCGGACGACGGCAAGAGGGAGAGGACTAGGTTGAAGAGGAGGGCCGACTCGTCTGAGGAAGAGTCCCAGCAGCGCCGCAGACGCCTCTCGCTGAAACGGAGGCGAGCCTCCGAGGAGGACGATGACGATTCTGACGAATCATCGGAGGGAGAGCGTCCGGTCCGCAAGCGTGTGAACCGCATTGACTCGGACGACTCTGACAAGGAGGAGAAGGAAGAAACAAAGGAAGAGGAGGAAGGGGAGGTGCTGGGGAAGGGAGCCAGCCCATTGGACTACAACCTGGTGGAGCTGCACCCCCCTACCAATGGACAGAGTCCCATCAAGGCCCTGGAGGGCCTGGCTCACATTGGGCCCCAAAAACCTGGAGCCACAGCCGTCACCATAGCGCCCAACGGACTGGAGTTGGCGCCACAGGACGATGATGAGGACGACCTGCTGGGGGTCACAGACCTAGTGGACTTTGTCTGCAACAGTGATGTGTTGTAAAACCAAGTTGTACGTTTGTTCATTTCTGTAGTATTGTATTTTTTTATATTATGTTTTTTTCTCCACTGAAGTCGTCCACAGTTTACTCCTGTCCTTTTTGTGGGGGGTTTTCTTCCTCCTTGTCCCCTCCTCAGTGTGGCCCTATCCATCCATATGAACTGGATGCCTTACGGGGAGAAGTTAATTCTCTTCACTCTTCGCACCTCTCGCAGTTGGATTGTACAGTCACTGAGAGCACTAACTCTAAAGGTTGTTTTGTGGCACGTGAATTAGCTTTGTCTTATCCTCTGTACTCCGTCACCGATGGACATGCGGGTCAGATACTTGACTACAAATGAACCTACCTTTTTCTCCAGCCAACTTCCAGGGTTTCCTACTCAGGGGTACGTCCACTACCCCACATGACCCCACCATACAAAGAATCAATCTCTTAACTTCATGGTTTTGTTCATTAGGCCCCAAACGGAAGAAAGCAGACAAACTGGGAGGGACTAACTAGACTTGTCCAATAAACACACATTTTTGTTTTCTGTTGTGTGATTTAATGAACACGACCCATGAAAACCTGTTCTCCTGAGAGGCTCCTCAGTTCCTGCCTGGGAAAGAGGATGTCTTATTGTAGGATATAATTAATTGTTTGTAGGAAGTAGATGTGTATTAGCTCAGGTGGGCCTTCACGCTTCAGCAAACAAAGGAATGGAGGGGTGCTCAACAATGACAAAAGTCACAAGAATGGCTGACCAATATATATTTTTTTTATTGGTAAGCCATTCTCGTAGATGTGTATTGTTTAGTCTGTATACCATTACCTCTTGTAAGATTTCTAAATTTGTATATAAGAATAGAAGATGGCAGAGGTAAGGGGTCAAACTGCTTTCATTTACAACTTAAATTTACATAGTTTTGTGGATCAGCTGCTGGAAACCAATCGTTGTTTTTTATCCCCCACTCTTTTCCCCCAACATTTAATATTAATGTCTTTCACATTTTTGGATATTTGAATTCCACATTTTAATCATCAAACAATGTAATCTTTGTTTTGATGTGTTAAATTCTATTAGTCAGTTGTTTGACTAAACCTTTAAGCAGGTTTCCCACCCACCTTTAGTCCATATACACCAAGCATTGGATGAAAAGCATGAGCGCAACAGAGTTTGTCAGAATTCCCATGAGAAAACAGGACACAGAACCATCATCATCATGCTAGAAAAAGCTTTTTTTAATTGACAGACTGGGTGACCAGAACCCACAACCGTTCCCATACTTTCTTGTATTACAATCTCCAAAATAGTATTTGTCACGGATTTATTCAATTGTTTTTACCCAAAGTATTGTAATGTTCTACTGTCACATACAGTTGAAGTCGGACGTTTACGTACACTTGGGTTGGAGTCATTAAAACTTGTTTTTCAACCACTCCACAAATTTCTTGTTAACAAACTATAGTTTTTGCAATTTGGTTAGGACATCTACTTTGTGCATGAAAGTCGTTTTTCCAACAATTGTTTACAGACAGATTATTTCACGTATAATTCACTGTGTCACAATTCCAGTGGGGCAGAAGTTTACATACACTAAGTTGACTGTGCCTTTAAACAGCTTGGAAAATTCCATAAAATGTCATGGCTTTAGAAGCTTCTGCTAGGCTAATTGACATCATTTGAGTCAATTGGAGGTGTACCTGTGGATGTATTTCAAGGCCTACCTTCAAACTCAGTGCCTCTTTGCTTGACATCATGGGAAAATCAAAAGAAATCAGCCAAGACCTCAGAAAAAAATGGTAGACCTCTACAAGTCTGGTTCATCCTTGGGAGCAATTTCCAAACGCCTGAAGGTACCACGTTCATCTGTACAAACAATAGTACGCAAGTATAAACACCATGGGACCACGCAGCCGTCATACTGCTCAGGAAGGAGACGCGTTCTGTCTCCTACTTTGGTGCAAAAAGTGCAAATCAATCCCAGAACAACAGCAAAGGACCTTGTGAAGATGCTGGAGGAAACGGGTACAAAAGTATCTATATCCACAGTGAAACGAGTCCTATATTGACATAACCTGAAAGGTCACTCAGCAAGGAAGAAGCCACTGCTCCAAACCTGCCATAAAAAAGCCAGACTACGGTTTGCAACTGCACATGGGGACAAAGGTTGTACTTTTTGTAGAAATGTCCTCTTGTCTGATGAAACTAAAATAGAATGGTTTGGCCATAATGACCATCGTTATGTTTGGAGGAAAAAGGGGGAGGCTTGCAAGCCGAAAAACACCATCCCAACCATGAAGCACGGGGGTGGCAGCATCATATTGTGGGTGTTTTTTACTGCAGGAGGGCCTGGTGCACTTCACAAAATAGATGCATCATGAGGTAGGAATATTATGTGGATATATTGAAGCAACATCTCAAGACATCAGTCAGGAAGTTAAAGCTTGATTGCAAATGGGTCTTCCAAATGGACAATGACCCCAAGCATACTTCCAAAGTTGTGGCAAAATGGCATAAGGGCAACAAAGTCAAGGTATTGGAGTGGCCATCACAAAGCCCTGACCTCAATCCTTTAGAAACTGTGTGGGCAGAACTGAAAAGGCGTGTGTGAGCAAGGAGGCCTACAAACCTGACTCAGTTCCACCAGCTCTGTCAGGAGGAATGGGCCAAAATTCACCCAACTTATTGTGGGAAGCTTGTGGAAGGCTACCCGGAACGTTTGACCCAAGTTAAACAATTTAAAGGCAATGCTACCAAATACTAATTGAGTGTATCTAAACTTCTGACCCACTGGGAATGTGATGAAAGAAATAAAAGCTGAAATAAATCATTCACTCTACTATTATTCTGACATTTCACATTCTTAAAATAAAGTGGTGATACTGACCTAAGACGGCATTTTTCTAGGATTAATGTCAGGAATTGTGAGAAACTGAGTTTAAATGTATTTGGCTAAGGTGTATGTAAACTTCCGACTTTAACTGTATATCCTGTTTTTTAATCAAATGTTTTCAAGTGGTATTGACTGTTGTTAATTAATTCATTATTGATACGAAACAATATCAAGGCAGCTCCTCAGTGCATCATGCCAAATTACAGGTGTCATTTAGTCAACATTCAAATCTGTTAACCACCACATTTACAAGACTTTCCTTTTAAATAAAAGTTTGATTGTATATAATGTGACCAACTAGAGTAGACCAATCCTGGTCTTCTCACATCTAATGTGTGCGCATGCACCTGTTTCTAAAAACCCTAGTTTAGTTTTTGTATACTGTATACATATATAAATATTATTTTAAAGTGTGTGCTGCCACTATAAATGGATTAAATGCCCATGTTTTAGACAAATGTTTTAATATGATAATATTTAAAGGGATTTGATGTGTGAAATCACTGAATTGTCTTTGTCCATCAAATCGTGAGACTTTAGTATAACCATGTCAGCATTTTAACCATTATTTTACGTTGCGTTTTTATAATGTATTTCTTTCTATATCAAACCTCCTTCACGTGTATTGTTTTCCTCCCTAGCACACCATCAAGTGGCATAATGTTTCCTATGTCTATGTCACTGTGTGTGTAGGTTCAAAACCTGGAAAGTAGATGTACTTACTGAGTACACATAACTTCCTGTCATTGTTCATCAGACTATTTTGAAGTAATTATTTGTGTCATTTTCTTCCCTGGTCTTTTCGTAACCCTCTGCCACCACCAGTGTGCAGTGTTGATTGTAGAGAACACTACGCTTGCTCTAGTCTCCCCTCTACGTCTTACTGAATCAACTAAATAAACCTCTCTGATCTCAGAAAGCCTACCCTTTGTCTGTTCTGAAATATGAGCTCATTTTGGTTTTAAGGTTACATTTTGAGGTCAGCTTAAATCACTGACTTTCTGGGCCCGTATTCAGAAAGTGTCTCAGTAGGAGTGCTGTCCATATAATCTTATTCATTATGGTCTACAAGGTAAAACTGATCCTATATTAGCACTCCTATTCTGAGACTGTGTGAATACAGGCCCTAGCCTCGAATCAAGAGGATTATGAATTAAAGGCGCCTAGAAAAACCTCAGTAGGAACTAAATTGACGTGTGTGTGTGTAGTTTTTACTGTAATAGGCCTATATATTTAGAGGCATTTTTTCTATCATGGAAAAAAACATTTTTACAATTGTCTCTTTATAATTGTTGTCCTTGTAGAGGAGTTGTGATATTGGCACAACTGTTTCGTAATGAATCAATCGGAGACCTGGCATGTTTGTTGGATATAATTTTATGTGCAGACCGCCCTAAGGATTTGCGAGGTTCAATAACCACAGACCTCTAAATTCCTTTGCTCAGCAGTGTTCATTGAGTCCTGCTACTGGACAGGAGAGCATAAACCAACCACTGGAGCCATGGACAATGCCTGTGAGGACTGCTGGGTTGTGTTCAGTAGGCACAAAATGGAAGAAAATGTGGTGAATTGGGAAGATACTAACTGAACTTGTCCAATAAGAAACACTTGTTTTTGTTTTCCGTTGTGCCCAAATAAACAAGACCCTCGTCAGAATCATAGATAAATGCGCTCCAATTAAGAAATTAGTCCTGTTTTGTAAATTTGTATTGTGTAAAATAGTGTTGCCATGTATTCTTCACTGATGGTACATTTCTCTTATTATTTTTGGTTGATCACAATGTTTGATACAGTTTGAAGTAAAGGATGATTTCCAAGGCAAAATTATATTTCTGTGCTGCCTGCAATGCACTCAACTAACATGGTAGTATTGACTACAGTTACCATAAGATTAGTTTGACTGCTCCTAAGCTTCTACTTGCAGTTCAATTGTGGGAATTTGATGAAAATGACTAGGGTTGGTTTACCATTGTTTTGGGATAAAGAAATGTACGATTTCTGCTGTGATGTTTCCAAGATATGACGTTTCTTAGCTGTATGCAGGAGTTTGACATAGTTAGTGGGCATTTTTTTAAATCAATGGTAGAAAGACTGGGAGGGGCAGTGTCAGTCAGCCACTACAGGGGGGGGGTGCCGCCAATGATTCAAAAGTGTTTGTTCATTATTGTCTATTACAGGTAGATATGGAGGACTGAGGATGCCACTACAGGTCTGGTGTATGAATATAAGCCCCTTGAGTGGTTGCCTAAGTTTTATGTTTTTCTTTCATGAATAAGATCTTGTACGTTTGTTATAATAAAAAGGTTTATAACCTGGTATGGTAGGTGTACTTGTTTTCTGTCTGAGAAAGGGAGAGGACATTTGTCAAATAAATGTGAAATTATTAGCTTTATGACTAATGCAGGCGTATCCACTTGATCCCTTTTGGCTCAAGAGCACCCCTGGTTGTAAAGGTATAGCTTCTTTATAACCAACCAATTGCAGTGCTCAGAGGATGAATGGGATGCCCATCCAGGTAACCTCAATTAGGCTACACTCTGTCAACTGCAGAAACTGGTTTGGAAGGTAAGGCGAGGTAGGACTAGAAGGCTGTGTTAAAGCCATGTTCACATTGGCAGTTTGAAGTAACTCAAATCCTATTTATTTGCATATTTGAATCTGTTATTTTTCCTGCAGTCTGAACTATCCAAAAAGCACATGGAATCTGATATTTCACACCACATTTCAAACCACCTACAAATCTGATTCCTGGTCATGTGACTTGTCTGTGTGGTCAAATATGATATATTTGCCACCGGTTTTAGACTGTTATTTGGCATATCTTGTTGCTTGCTAGCTACTCTGTTGACAGTTTGACAAGAACATGTGGTTAGTTAATTACCTTGTTAATTGTTTACAAACAAATGAGTGAATGTGCTCAGTGTTGCCATGTTCGCTGTTTTCCTGAAAATTAGGCTACTTTTAAAGTTACACTGCGGCAGCCATGGCATTTGTCTTAAATATTTATTTCACTGTGATCTGCTGCTGACTGCGAAGCTGTTGCTGAGTGAGTGGTGGGAAGGGCGGGAGGGCTATGTATGGGGGGTGATATGTGCCAGAATTAAGCCTAGGCAACCGTACCAACGTGTGGCTGTCGTCTACCATTGAACATCTGACTGACATGACACCAATGGCTTACTAACGTCTGCGTGTAAATGAAAGTCATAGTTTATATTAATTAAATCTCAACCATAAATGTTAGAAAAGTATCGTTTTTTCCCCGTGCAAGACGATATTCCTGAAGTAGCCACCTTGAGCTGTAGTGTAGCCTTCGGCTTGTGTATTTCCTGTTATCGCTAATTGCCTAGAAAAGATGTCCAGTCTAATAGGTAATCTGTCTTTCCCTTAACACCTTATGGAATGGTATGGTATCTTATCTCGCAGTATACAGATCTAAATGTTGTTAGCCAATCACAGACTGTGTTTCCAGTTCCCAGTAGCATACATCAGACAACCAATAAGAGTTGTGTCCATGGCTTTCAGTCGAGTAGAGGAGTTCATAGGCTTTCCCAGAGGTTCTGTGCTATTCGGAATTCTTGAAGTCCCTACCTCAAGTATAAATATAAAATGGTTAAGTTTACTGTTAGTTAAGGGTTATAGTGTAGGTTTCAGGGTAGTGACGTCCCAAGGAATCAGGATAGCAGTGACAGTTCATAGAGAGAGACGGGAAAGGTATTTGAGAGCTTGGCAGCAACACAGACATTTATTTGTTTGTTTTTTACAAGCAGCAGGCACGATTTTCAAGTGTCTGCCCCAGATAGTTTCCTTAGAGACGATGAAAATAATTACCAGGATGTCCTTGATCCGATTGAGGAGTAAGTAGGCTATATTTAAGTTGTGATATCGTTAGGAAGTATTTAGGCCTACTGTGTTAAGGCAAATTTGGTTTATTTGAAAACAATTACTTTTTGTTGGTAACGTATTGTTGAATGTTTTTTTATTTTAAACCAGGCAAGTCTGTTAAGAACAAATTCTTATTTACAATGACGGCCTACACCAGCCAAACACTGAGCCAATTGTGCACCGCCCTATGGGACTCCCAATCACAGCCTGTTGTGATACAGCCTGGATACAAACCAGGGTGTCTGTAGTGATGCCTGTAGCACTGAGATGCAGTGCCTTAGACCGCTGCGCCACTTAGGAGCGCACTCAGAAAGCATGCAGGCAATATTATTGACTGTGTCTATAGGGGAGTAGGCTAGTGTACAATAACGTAATTTGATGTGCTTGTATTTATTTCATGGATGAATTAAATTGTAAATGAAAATATACGTGGTGCTATAGGATATATAGATATTTTACATTATAATAGACTACCCCTACATTCCATTGTGTGCTGGAGCTATAGGTTTATTTTTCTACTGTCACTAGGCCTACACATTCACATTCGAACTGAATTGAATGGGGGATGCATAACTACTTTCCACTGAAGAAGGGAACGAGGTATGACATACAACTTCGATCGAAGACCTTAAAATCATGCCTGACAAGACCAATAAAATCATAACGGTACCCTAATATACTGTGGATACAGGAGTAGCCTATTCTACAATAATGTAACAATGCGCTAGTATTATTTATCTAATTGAATAATGAAATTGTAAATGTGGATGGGTACGCTACTTCATTCAATGAATACTGAATGTCTTGCTATCTCTGGCAGTATGTTAATGAAGGCTTTTCAGCTGTTGAACTATGGCAAGGTCGAACTCATTTCTTTTAGTCAAGAAGTGATGAGCCAGAGCAACCAATCAACGTCACTGTAGCTGTTCTACCCACTACCCACACTGCTCTCCCTCCACAAGCAACCACATCCTCTTCTCCTGTTCAATTAATTTGCGCCATACTGAAAAGCACTGTACATACATACCTCTGTGCCCATCTCATTGCCGTTTGAGGATACTACAGTCACCCTGGTGGAGGTTCTTGGAACACTGCTATTTAAGTCTGAACAGAGGTTGACGAAAACCTTCAAAGGTGGTGGTGCTATGTTGCGTGTTATCTTAAATACCAGGCAGATGTTTGAGTACAGAATGAAATGGTGTAAACTGAACAGGCTAAACTTGTTGAGTACCCTCTTTGAGAAAGGGGTTCAAACAGGGTTATTCGTTCAAACAGGGTCACCAAAGGATAATCCTTTTTGGTTCCAGGTAGAAGTATTTTTGGTTCCATGTGGAACCCTCTGTGGAATGGAGCCCAAAAGGGTTCTACCTAGACACAGAAGGGATTCTACCTGGAACCAAAAAAGGTTATCATATGGGGGCAGCGGAAGAATACTTTTAGGTTGTAGATAGCAACTTTTTATCTGAGTGTAGGCCTATATTGCAGTGGTGGTTTTCTGTAACCAAAAAATAATTGTTCATTGGTGGTGGGGAGATAAGATAATCAGAAATACTATGAAACATCCCCACTTTTAGCACACATTTGCAAGCAAGCAAAGTAACTTTGTATGTGTGCTGAGGCATGTATTTTCACTCAACTTTGACAGGACCGACAAAAAAATACATGCTCACATGTAAACAAAAGATAACGTGTCTAACTTGCAGCAGTATGCAATTATTAGGAGACTAGATACAAATAGCTAATCCTGGCTACCAATGTTCTAGCATTCATTTATTGAGGCAAGCAGATCAGTGATATCAAGGTGGTATCCAAGCATATGCCATGTTTCTTATTTCTTATGTTTTATTTTGTTATTTCATGGAGCCATCCCTTGTATAATTTTCTAGGCCTCCCAGGTATTTACATTTAATGTATGTAAATGATTACTGCTGCTAGGGGGAGCTGTGACGTCAACTGAGTGTGTTAGTGAGACTACTACTACTGAAAACTAACGTTTCTCCGTCTCATCATTTTACCCTATTTAATTCAGGTATGTAATGTGTAAAACTGCAATATGACTCTCAAAATATTGAGGTAACATGGTTAATTACATAGTCTGAGTTTGGTGATGTTTGAAGGCAATTGAAGGGAGCTTTAATCGAGATAAAAATGGGTTGGTATTTTCCCCATTGTAAGTAATGGAGTTTGGCTAGGTTGCTAATGGTTTACATGTAAGAGAAGATGGCATCTGAACTTGAATCTGTACTTTTTTTCAACGTTTTAGATCCAATTTCTTTTATTTTGTATTAACAATGGCTCAGTTTACTTAAGGTAATATATGTAAATATGTGATGTCACGATAAAATTTGTTAGTGTTAATATTTCTATGAAAATAGCGTTTAACAGTTCGCTAGCTTGATGCTAACCAAATTTAGTTTGACTGAGCACTAGTTAGCTCTAGGCTAGTTGGTTTCAAGTCAATGTTAGCTTATATGGCAGCTGTTTACTGAGGTAAATAATGCAATTGTATATAAAATTATTGCATATACTGTAGTAAAGAAAAATTGCGATTGACTTGGTGTTTATTGCTATTTTTGCATAACGCAGTTTGAGATCACTGAAGCTCTACCTGATGTGGTGGAAGATCAGAACACCTTCGTGGACCACCTTCAGGCATGGGCTGAGAAGGATGTGGAGGTTTTTGACCAGGTAAAAATGATCTGCTGTTAATTTATTTTCTGGCCCTCAGAGATATGTAAGAAAGGTATTTGTAATAATATGAAATATAATTGCATTTATTTCTATTATCAATCAAGGTGAGACTGAACATGGACAAGGTGCAGGAGAAACAGAAGGAGAGCCACTGGAGGAGAATCAAGGGTACGAAGGGCTTTGACATCCGGGCGAATGACTTGGCTTGGAAGAAGGACGAAAGGACTGCGAAACCTTGCTGCTCTTTCACTCCTAGCTGGGGTCACCATCCATTAAGGTGAATATAAAATCTCAGATAACTATTTGCTTTTGCCTCCTCGTGGTGGGTGGCATCACCATGCTGTCAGCAGTACCAACGTGGACCCAGGGGTTTCTCCAAATAGTCAATCTCAAGACTAACCACTGGGTCAAGTTAAGTAGCTGCCGCTTCCAGGTAGGTACTGTTAAGGTGTATGACTCCAGTGGTCATAACACAACCCTGGAGTTTCTCTCACAACTCAACTCTCTCTTTTACCAGGGACTATCCCTTACCTCCCTCATCAACCCCACTGACATAAAAAATTACAGACAAGTATCCTTTATTTTCTGTCTGCCATTAACATTATTGCATGTTTAATCAAACATGTAAATTAAATCATTTAATAACTGTATTTTTACATACCTGATAAACCTGTAACCGGTGTGTTTTCTTGTTAACGTCTGTCTCCTACCCTGTTCCCTTTACTCTGCTCCTGTTCTCCAGGACCTAGGAGTTCTGCCTAACACCCAGACATGAATCCACCTGATGTCCTCTATTACCAACCACCCTCCAACTTGTCATTACATCAGCTACTGGTATTGTCATTTTGTCGTTTTCTGCTAAGAGCAAGAAAACTATCATACTGGGCACATAATGTGAGATACACAGATTAGCTAAAAACACTAGCCCTGCAAACACTCAGAACAAAGAGGGCAACAGCGCCTGGACTTAGCAGTCTCCCTCTTTGAGTTCCCCTTCCGAGACTGACTACCTGTTGAAAACAAGTGACAGGCAGAACCTCCCATCCACACAGCACCCACCTCCTCTCTATTCCACACACCAGAATTCAGTATTTGTCTATGATTGCCATATGAGTGTACCAAAATAAATCAACATTTATATATTTAAATCTAAAATATTGCCAGATTGGTTTTCACAGCTGTTTCATAATGTGTTGTAACATATATCCTCGGACATACAACAGATATATATTCAACCACAAGGGTGTACTAATGAGCTTAGATTTTTTTATCGTAATACAGGACCACTGAAATAATATTATTTCAGTGTAGATAAGGGAAGGCCAGCCAGACAAGCCAGTGTATGAATCAAATGTATTTGCTGACTTTGTGATCTGTATTGTAAGTAACATTAATGTGTGGGGGGGAATCAAAATGACATTCTTTTTTACCCCGATGCCTGTTTATTCATAAAAAGCACAAGATGGTAAATAGCATTAATCGCAACGGTTAGCCTATGCAAATTAATAGGAAAACAAAAGCTCATTAATAGGAATACATTTAGCCTAATTGGTAACAAAAGTCAGGATCCTAGACAGGCTATTGTTTGTCAAATCCAGATTAAATATAGGTCTTCATGTGTATCAAATCTGTAGTCGATTGTGGGCTAAATCACTGACAAACAGGTGAAATGTTCAGGCTTCATCATGATCTGTGATCAAAACAGCCTGGGGTAATGCCGTAAGAATGCAACTGCAAAGTAATGAATATCCTGATTCAATGCGATTTTCCTGAATAAAAATGTGTTTATCTGTTAAGTTGTTTTGTCTATGCGTAGACCCATACCGATTCTATCTTTTTGGTATTTTGTGGTAAGCATAGCCTACGACTAATAATTATAAATTGCAGAGCATTTAATAAACCAACCACATTTTCCTGTGACGTTGAGGCTGAGCAAGACCTTCGATAGGCTAGTAGACTATGCGGAAATAATCGTGGAGTTAACTTCTTAGGGAGCGGCTCCCGAGGTGACGGTTTTGGAGAGTCTGGCGTGCCCAAAGTAAAATGCCTCCCACTCAGGCCCAGAAAATAGGATATGCACATAATTAGTACTATTGGATAGGAAACACTCTAAAGTTTATAAGAGTGTTAAAATATTGTCTGTGAGTATAACAGAACGGATATAGCGGGCGAAAACCCGAGGAATTTCTGTCCTGGAAAAAGTGATTTTGACACATTGCCTCATTTTGAACCCCTCCCTATTGAAAATGACCATATATGGGAGTAAGATTGCAGTACCTATTGCTTCCACTGGATGTCAACAGTCTCTAGACAGTGTTTGATGATGTTTAGTTGCTCTGGATGGTAATAGAAGAAGAATTTCGAAGTGGTCATCGGATGTAAACAGAAGAGGATGTGCGTTCACGGGCTCGCGCGCTGTGTTTTTTTCCTTTCCTATCGCCCAGTTTATAATCCGGTTGAACTATTATAGTAAATATACATAAAAGTGTTCCTAAGGATACATTATCAATGATGTTTGATTGTTCTTGGACAAGTGTATAGGTATAGGTTGAACGCGTTCTCTTCACGGTTCAATGGGCGAGTGGACGCTGTATTTTATGAACATAATGTGCCAACCAAACAGAGATTTATGGATATAATAAATGACTTTTTCTAACAAAAGAACCATTGGATGTCTTCGTTGGACACTTGGGAAGCCCTCAGCAGAAGTTTTTCAAAAGGTAAGGGATTTGTTTTCGCTGTGAAATGTGTTTTGTGTGAACCGCGATGGTTTATGAATTTATGCTAATGAATTGTTGGAGGTGCTACCCTCAAACAATCAAATGTAGTGCTTTCGCCGTAAAGCCTTTTTGAAATCTGACAACGCTGTGATATTGCCAAGAAGCAGAGCTTTTGATGACTATGCAACACTTGTATATTGATGAATGTTTAATAATTCAACTTTTGGATTTTGAATTTGGCGCCTTGCATTTCACCGGCCCCACCACTCCCTAAGTAGTTAATTATTGTTATAGCCTAGATCGCTTTATATAATCTGAACCTTTATTTTTTCTAAGGCTAAGCAAACAAGGGATAGCATATGCTTTTTGCCTGTCTCTATAACAAGGATTATGCCTATATCCTCACATACCCCTCAATTCAAGCCCTGTTTTTAACCATAAGACGTTTCCACAGAAATTTATAGCCTAAGGATTGCATGGTGACAGTGATTGTGTCTGTTAAACCGGTAAACTGGGAACTCTGGGAGAAAAACGAGGTCAAATCATGACATCAGTGATTTTCAGGTCAGAGAAAGATGCCAGAGTTTCTGAATTGGAATTCTGAGTTGGATGACCATTGAAAAAAACATTTAAAAAAAATAAATAATAATCCCAGTCTGAGCTTGTTTTTTTTTTATTTCCAAGTTGTCCTGAACGCACTGAAGTCGGAAGTCAGAGATTGCAAGTTATTTTGAATGCGCCACTAGAGACCTAGGCTACCTCTTATTTCTGAATAGGGCTACCTCCAATAATGAAACCCTTGTGTCTGTATTGATGTGATAAATAGGCATATCTACACAGTAATGGTGGTTGGCTGCGATATCAACTAGCCTAATAATTTTTGTATGGCGGTGAAACTTACAAGCAAACTGACATGTGACGTGTCAGTGCCACATTATATGACGTGAACACTACGTCTACATGACGTGTACATATCACGTGACGTGAACGCGTCAGCAGTTTGACGCCTTAGAAAAAAACTTGTCTCCATGTTAATTCATGGCGGTATTTTATGGCATTAGAAAGACGTTAGGTGACTTGTTGAGAAGTATCAGTAGCTTGACGATGCTTAATTCTGGCACTTATCACTTAATTCTGTTCACCGTCTGCCCTGGCCTGTCTCCTCCTATTCGGTACAGGTACCCCACCACACTCCCCCCTCTCTCCCGAGCTTTCGCTCGCCTCAAGCACACACACACTGTTGTGGCGAGTGACTCTGAACTTACAATAGCTAGCCCCAAGTCGCCAAATTATTTATTTTCTTGTGCATTTTGCTGTTTGCCTCATGACTCCTGCATGCTTTGTTGACTATGAACTTTCTCTCAGATTATTACCAATCCCACAAGGTATCACTCCAACCACCCAGAAAAGGCTACTCTCCTCGATGTTATCCTCACAAATAATCATGATAATTATCAGTCTGGTGTTTTCTGTAATGACCTTAGTGATCACTGTTTTACAGCCTGTGTTCGTAATAGCTGCTCAGTGAAACGACCTGTCCTGATTTGTCATAGATGCTTGCTAAAAAAATAAATAAGAGCAAGCTTTCCTTCATGAACTGGCCTCTGTAAAATGGTATAGAATCCGCTTGATCCCCTCTGTCGAAGTGTCGGGAGTACATGAACGACCTCTCATTTGAAAAGAAATGCAACACATATATTTACGCTTGTATGCCTTTGTCATCGCTCTGTTGAAACCACTCGTCTGTCTATGGCGAGTAGTTCGATGTAGGTCTCTGGTTGTGTAAGTCTCTAGTTGTCCACCAGAGGTCACAATGTCCTCAGTTGTAGTAGGCTTCTTTGTCTCTGAGTGTTCGTTAGACTGGATCCTTCAAAGGTACACACACGGTGGTCCTCGGTCGAGTTTACAAGACTAAAGTACTTAAACAACTGCAGACTGAATGTTCCGATGTAGTCTTTATCTTCTTCACTCGTGTTGAGAGTTTCTAACCATTTCGTAAACATTCAGCTCACGCTGTCGGTCACGCTGGTCTCTATTTAAATTAAAACCATTTCAACATATTCAGTTCGCTCTGCACGTATACTGCTGTTGTAGTTTTAAACCATTTCAATGTGTAGCCCCGCTCCACACTTTCTGGTCTAATGTAAATTTCGTTAGCAGTCCTTTTATGCACTCTGGAAAAAGGGGCGCTCCATCAAGTTGGCATAATGTCTGTGCTCACGTGGGCGTGGTTACTGACTGGGTAAAACTTTATACGACAACAATTATCTAATTTAGAAGGCTAAAATAACCTTGCTTTCTTTTCACAAATAGTTTTTTATTTAATCATATGTTTTACAACATTTAGATGTAAATCTGATTTGTAGAGTTACAGTTATTTAGTTATACTGTCCTTAATGATATCACAAAACAAACTTTTGACAGGATTTATTGTTTTGATCCCCACCAACCATTTCCCACATTCTTTAAGTTAGGAATATTTCATTATCCATTTTTGGATGTTGGAGTTTTGGCGGCAGATTCTCTCTCTACACAAGTCAGATTCCTTAATGCAGGTCCAGAGAGAGAGTTTACGACCGGTCGTTAAAGTCATAAGACCGTCCCACTTCCCCCCCCCTTCCTCACTTGGAGGGGGGGGGGCTCTCTTTGATCCTCACCCAGGAGGGAAAGTCATGACACCGGATTTTGTGTTAAACGCTCTACAACAAAGCTTTCTTAGTGTCCAACAAGATTTCTCTGCCCTTAACCTTGTTCTGAACACCTCCAAAACAAAGGGCATGTGGTTTGGTAAGAAGAATTCCCCTCTCTCCACAGGTGTGATTACTACCTTTGAGTGTTTAGCACTTGAAGTAGTCACCTCATACAAGTACTTGGGAGTATGGCTAGACGGTACACTGTCCTTCTCTCAGCACATATCAAAGCTTCAGGCTAAAGTTAAATCTAGACTTGGTTTCCTCTATCATAATCGCTCCTCTTTCACCCCAGCTGCCAAACTAACCCTGATTCAGATGACCATCCTACCCATACTAGATTACGAAGATGTAATTTATAGATCGGCAGGTAAGGGTGCTCTCGAGCAGCTAGATGTTCTTTACCATTCGGCCATCAGACTTGCCACCAATGCTCCTTATAGGACACATCACTGCACTCTATATTCCTCTGTAAACTGGTCATCTCTGTATACCCGTCGCAAGACCCACTGGTTGATGCTTATTTATAAAACCCTCTTAGGCCTCACTCCCCCCTATCTGAGATATCTACTGCAGCCCTCATCCTCCACATACAACAACCGATCTGCCAGTCACATTCTGTTAAAGGTCCCCAAGCACACACATCCCTGTGTCGCTCATCTTTTCAGTTTGCTGCAGCTAGCGACTGGAACGAGCTGCAGCAAACACTCAAACTGGACAGTTTTATCTCAATCTCTTCATTCAAAGACTCAATCATGGACACTTACTGACAGCTGTGGTTGCTTTACATGATGTATTGTTGTCTCTACCTTCTTGCCCTTTGTGCTGTTCTCTGTGCCCAATAATGTTTGTACCATGTTTTGTGCTGATATCATGTTGTGCTACTGCCGTTTTGAGTTTCTACCATCATGTTGTCATGTTGTGTTGCTACCATGCTGTGTTGTCATGTTGCTGCCTTGCTATGTTGTTGTCTTAAGTCTCTTTTTATGTTTTGTGTTGTCTCTCTTGTCATGATGTGTGTTTTGTCCTGTATTTAATTTATTGATTTTTAAGCCCAGCCCCCGTTCCCACAGGAGGCCTTTTGGTAAATAAGAATTTGTTCTTAACTGACTTGCCTAGTTAAATAAAGGTTAAATAAAATAAATAAATATATGTGTGTTAAGAGACCAATACAGCTATTGACTGAGTCACGTTAGCGAGAGGGAGCAGCGCACTCACATGGTGACAACTTTAGACCAGTTGTAGGTAGGCTACTTAGATTGTCATTATGGAGACACTATTTCCAAATCTTTTTTCCGTAAAACATTAATATGCTAGAAAATATGAACATCAAGAATTAATAGAGACAAAGCACTGGAAAATGACTTTGGGCGACTAGAGCACATTACATAAATTTGCTCAGTGGTGGTTTAAACTGCATTCTAATGTTGACTTTGCTTAATGAAAACAGTATCAAGCAAATTACTTTATGCATGCTCAGCTCTCGGTGGCTGGCAGTGTGGAAATTTGATATGGAAGTTATGGATCTCCCGTGCGTGGTTCTTTTTATGAGGAAAAGTCCTCAATGAAACTGACAAATATGGAGAACGATACACTTGCCTTTGTTGGCCATCAAGTAGCCTATTAATGTACAGTTGTGGCCAAACGTTTTGAGAATGACACAAATATAAATTTTCACAAAGTTTGCTGCCTCAATTTGTATGCTGGCAATTTACATATACTCCAGAATGTCATGAAGAGTGATCAGATGAATTGCAATTAATTGCAAAGTCCCTCTTTGCCATGCAAATGAACTGAATCCCCAAAAAACATTTCCACTGCATTTCAGCCCTGCCACAAAAGGACCAGCTGACATCATGTCAGTGATTCTCTCGTTAACACAGGTGTGAGTGTTGATGAGGACAAGGCTGGAGATCACTCTGTCATGCTGATTGAGTTCGAATAAGGGACTGGAAGCGTCAAAAGGAGGGTGGTTGGAATCATTGTTCTTCCTCTGTCAACCATGGTTACCTGCAAGGAAACACATGCCGTCATCATTACTTTGCACAAAAAGGGCTTCACAGGCAAGGATATTGCTGCCAGTAAGATTTCACCTAAATCAACCATTTATCGTATTATCAAGAACTTCAAGGAGAGCGGTTCAATTGTTGTGAAGAAGGGTTCAGGGCGCCCAAGAAAGTCCAGCAAGCACCAGGACCATCTCCTAAAGCTGATTCAGCTGCAGGATCGGGGCACCACCAGTACAGAGCTTGCTCAGGAATGGCAGGTCCGTCCACACTCACGTAGACGTGCGTGTCACTCCGCTTCTGAAAACCTCCTACCGGACCACAGTTCTTCCCGTCCTTTCTTCGGTGAAGAGAGTTCCTTTTTGTAGTCCCTGTCTGACTATAAGACGTTTTCCATGTCCCTAACCTGACGACTCCTGACCCCATTTCAGTAAAAGAGACTACTTAGGGGAAAGGCTAACAAACCCACATCCGGAAAAAAGCTTGTCCGGAGAAGACAAGGTGAGCGCTACCATCAGTCCTGTGTCATGCCAACAGTAAAGCATCCTGAGACCATTCATGTGTGGGGTTGCTTCTCAGCCAAGGGAGTGGTCTCACTCACAATTTTGCCTAAGAATAAAGAATGGTACCAACACATCCTCCGAGAGCAACTTCTCCCAACCATCCAGGAACAGTTTGGTGACAAACAATGCTTTTTCCAGCATGATGGGGCACCTTGCCATAAGGCAAAAGTTATAACTAAATGGCTTGGGGAACAAAACATCGATACT
The DNA here is from genome assembly GCA_003317085.1 of Hucho hucho. NCBI lineage: Eukaryota > Metazoa > Chordata > Actinopteri > Salmoniformes > Salmonidae > Hucho > Hucho hucho. Next base: position 283,849 of record QNTS01000567.1, on the reverse strand, counting down.
TTGGGTCCATGGCCAGGAAACTCCCCAGACCTTAATCCCATTGAGAACTTGTGGTCAATCCTCAAGAGGTGGGTGGACAAACAAAAACCCACAAACTCCAAGCATTGATTATGCAAGAATGGGCTGCCATCAGTCAGGATGTGGCCCAGAAGTTAATTGACAGCATGCCAGGGCGGATTGCAGAGGTCTTGAAAAAGAACTGTCAACACTGCAAATATTGGCTCTTGCATCAACTTCATGTAATTGTCAATAAAAGCCATTGACACTTATGAAATGCTTGTAATTATACTTCAGTATTCCATAGTAACATCAGACAAAAATATCTAAAGACACTGAAGCAGCAAACGTTTGTGGAAATTAATATTTGTGTCATTCTCAAAACTTTTGGCCACGACTGTATATGCCTTTGTAGGCTACCAATTTTATACAATAAACATGTTGAAATGACGATATCACTGGAGTCATTACAAATCAATGTGCCACTTGTGTAGCCTACCTGGAGCTGGCAAACCAATTTAATAAATAGCTATTAAGTTTTTATGTAAATATTATTAATGGGCATGTTTAGTTAATTAAATTGTAAGTCAACAAAGCTCTATTGCAATTGCCAATCAATTGTTAGAACGCATTAGATTGACGGTAACAGTAGTCAGATTAGGCTACAGGTAAAACAAAATAATCTACAAAATAAACACTGGCTGTGTTCAATTCAGTGATTGACATTACAACCCCATCCTCAGTAGCCTATTCCAGCAGGCTATTGGGCAACACAACCACTTCTTACCTCGAAATCACCTCGCTACTCACGTTGAATAAATGTCTGTTAATTTGAACTAAGCAAGCTGCTAAATCGTTTAGTTTACCACTTGCTGACTACACCTTGTCTGGGCTACTGCCCAGATTTTAGTGTCTAGACTATGCCTATTGAACTGACAAGTCAATCTCGCAAACCGTCCGTTTATAACGGTTTGTAGTCTTAACATCAAATCAAATTTTATTGGTCACGTACACGTGTTTAGCAGATGTTATTGCGGGTGTAGCGAAATGCTTGTGCTTCTAGTTCCGACAGTACAGCAATATCTAACAAGTAATATCTAACCATTTCACAACATATACCCAATACATGCAAATCTAAGTAAAGGAATGGAAAAATTAAGAATATATAAATGTATGGACGAGCAATGTCAGAGCGGCATAGACTAAGATACAGTAGAATAGTATAGAATACAGTATATACATATGAGATGAGTGCAAGATATGTAAACATTATTAAAGTGACATTACTAAAGTGATTAGTGTTCCATTTATTAAAATGGCCAATGATTTCAAGTCTGTGTATATAGGCAGCAGCCCCTCTGTGCTAGTGATGGCTATTTAACAGTCTGATGGATAGAAGCTGTTTTTCAGTCTCTCTGTCCCAGCTTTGATGCACCTGTACTGACCTTGCCTTTTGGATGATAGCGGGGTAAACCAGCAGTGGCTTGGGTGGTTGTTGTACTTTATCTTTTTGGCCTTCCTGTGACATCGGGTGCTGTACGTGTCCTGGAGGGCAGGTAGGTTCCCCCCGGTGATACGTTGTGCAGACCGCACCACCCTCTGGAGAGCCCTGCGGTTGTGGGCAGTGCAGTTGATACAGCCCGACAGGATGCTCTCAATTGTGCATCTATAAAAATTTGTGAGCGTTTTAGGTGACAAGCCAAGTTTCTTCAGCCTCCTGAGGTTGAAGAGGCGTAAATAATATCAGCATAATTGCCAGAAAATAGCCTAACGTTCTTTTTTTTTTTTTACTTAGTCCAAGTGTTTCTTGCTCAGACATTTCGAGATCCCCTGTTCAACTTTCATCACTAAACTCTCCTGATGGATTTATCTATAGTTATGCACATGCGCAAAGGGTTTTTATTTACAATTATAAACCTGGTTTGAGCCCTGAATGCTGATTTGGCTGAAAGCCGTGGTATATCATACCATATACAGTGCATTCGGAAAGTATTCTGACCCCTTGACTTTTTCCGCATTTTGTTACTTTACAGCCTTATTCTAAAATGAATTAAATAAAAAAAATCCTAATCAATCTACACACAATGCCCCATAATGACAAAGCGAAAATAAAATAAAATAAATCTGAAATACCTTATTTACACAAATATTCTAATCCTCTGCTATGAGACTCGAAATTGATCTCAGGCGCATCCTGTTTCCATTCACCATCCTTGAGATGTTTTTACAACTTGATTGCAGTCCACCTGTGGTAAATTCAATTGATTGGACATGATTTGGAAATGTACACACCTGTCTATATAACATCCCACAGTTGACAGTGCATATCAGAGCAAAAAACCAAGCCTTGAGGTCAGAGGAATTGTCCATAGTTCTCTGAGACAGGATTGTGTCGAGGCACAGATCTGGGGAAGGGTACCAAAAAATGTCTGCAGCATAGAAGGTCCCCAAGAACACAGTGGCCTCCATCATTCTTAAATGGAAGAAGTTTGGAACCACCAAGACTGTTCAACAAGTTCTACAGTGAAGGAAGTTGTCCTGTGTTGTTTATTTAGTTAATCATGCTCAATTATGGAGATGAGATCTCTAAGGCCAACTGTACTGGACGGACAATCCATATACAGTTTACTGCCTCCCGCAGAGACTAAAATACTGATTATAGGCTAACATGTAAATTTTTTTCTGGTGGAAGAATTGCCCAGTAGAAGTTGAACATTTGTATTTTCCCATTACCATTAATCCTTTTGGGTGTTAGGAATATGTGCTATGTGGGAATATTGTGATGTTGTATTCTGAGATATTCCCTATATTCCAGATAATTTGATTAAATTGCCAAACATCTACAATGAATGGGCCAACTCTTCACATGGAATGTTTATTTCAATTTTTTTTAAACATTAATTCAATTCTTTAACTTAACATGAGCTTCTGTGCAGCTAAAGCAAAAACCAAAAGTATCTGTCTCAGATGACTGTACCTACAAGCAGAAATAGGTTTTGTAGATTCATTCAATGTACCCTTCACCCATCAGAATAGCAGCAGAACACTGAAAATTGAGGCAGCTACAGTGGGGCAAAAAAGTATTTAGTCAGCCACCAATTGTGCAAGTTCTCTCACTTAAAAAGATGAGAGAGGCCTGTAATTTTTATCATAGGTACACTTCAACTATGACAGACAAAATGATGAAAAAAAATCCAGAAAATCACATTGTAGGATTTTTAATGAATTTATTTGCAAATTATGGTGGAAAATAAGTATTTGGTCA
>QNTS01000567.1:250465-280087 GCA_003317085.1 Hucho hucho | reverse complement strand
TGACCAAATACTTATTTTCCACCATAATTTGCAAATAAATAAATTAAAAATCCTACAATGTGATTTTCTGGATTTCTTTTTCTCATTTCGTCTGTCATAGTTGAAGTGTACCTATGATGAAAATTACAGGCCTCTCTCATCTTTTTAAGTTGGAGAACTTGCACAATTGGTGGCTGACTAAATACTTTTTTGCCCCACTGTATAACACAGAACACTCATAAGGTTCAACAGAAAAATGAATTCTGACAGGAATCCTAAGGGTCCTTCAACTAGATAAAACCGGACAGACCATTCTGGGCAACTGCATTGCAGAGAAATTCAAACACGGAAATGCTAATTAAATGTAGCCCTAGTCCTCATGTCCTTTGTGACAATTTGTTTAATCTTTTTGAACTTTGTTAATCAATCACCACGATCCATCTTAAAGAACAAAGCAAAACCAATCTCAATGCATCATTAACAAATTGAATACTAGTTTTTGGTCTGAGAAGCTACTGAGGTACTGCCAGACAAACAACATCATAGAATTCCTTACAGAATCAACCTTATAGAACTGTTATGTACAAGATAGAAGTTGAAATGGCACCGTATTCACTGTACAGTGCACTATTTTTTAACCAGGATCCATAGGGTAGTGCACTATATAGGGAATATGATGCCATTTCGGACACAGTCACTGTTGTATAACTGCAGTGAGGTAATGCCAGGGTCTGACTATACATTCTGAGTTTTCTCTTTTGGCAAAAAGCAAAAGTGAACTGACTTTTCAGGCACAGCCAAACATGTGCTTTCACAGAATCTCCTTAACTTACATGGGTGTTCATAAACCAGGCATGAGATAAGCAACAAAAAAAGACAGTAACACTTAAAGCATCAAGGTATAATATATTATGATGCAGTTATCATGCATTGGAAGACTTGACATGAGCATATCTGACCCCTTCATAACCCCTTTAAAATGTCCTATCGACCACTAGCTCTATGACAACAGGCACAACTCCTATATAAATCAGTTTCTTTCAAAGTTGCTGAAATACCACATGCGTCCACTTATAACAGTGCATTCATAAAAACCTAACCATTACAAAAATTGTATTAAATCAAATAAGCCTGACATAGCAAACTAGCAATTACATTTTTGATGACCAAATTCGACACTCTCATTGACCTCCATACAAACATTCCTCACTTTGTGGGCATATTTTCATGGACACATTTTGGGCGGAGTAAAACCTCACTTCGCCTCTTCCTCTCTGCCTATTGCAACTAAAACAGGACAGTTGAAGCACTGCCAAAACCAGCACACAAGCAAAGACTATGGTACTCCATCATATGGTACAGAACCTTTTCGGGTGCTGCAAATGCCTGGCTCCAAATTAGCTTCACAGAGAGATAATTATTTTGACTTTAAGGAACAGTATGTCACACTGCCTTACTGAGGTATGTATCAATGACTGATGGCATAAGGGACATGTCTGGTCTTCCTTTCAAGTCTGTTCTGTCCCGCCAGTCATCTTGAGTATGTTGTATTGATGTAGTAACTGAAGGTTCATTTCAGTTCATACAGCAACAACATGGTATGCCAATGCTGTAGTCATTCAGAGTATAAGGTTAATTTCAGTTCATGTGCTCATGACAGCTTTGGAAAAGGTTATTTCAGTGACTAAAATGTATGTTTTTGCGTAATAAGGAAAAGTCCAGGGATACTTTTCCCATATTAAAAGCTTTGATAGGGCATATTCATTCACAAAACCGCTCATAATGAACATTTACAGCACACAGTCCCATATCAAAAGCTTCCATGAGGTACATTCATTTGCATTCTTGTCCCATTTTTTTCAACCACTGTAAATAACTAATACTATGGCCCGTTTAGGGCAGCAATATTAGAACATTTGTAGAAACTGTTTCAATTGCATGGGCAACATGTAGTCCTGAGCACAGACAGAATACTGGGTTTGGTTTGCATTTGTTTGTTTTTTAAGTGGTGATCACCAATATCAATAATTCAACAGATAAGATATAGATTTTCCATATTGGTGCCCCTTACTAGTTTTTTTGGGTGAGTAAAATTCTCACAAAGTTAAGACTTAGAATGTGTGAAAGCCCTTAGACCCAGTCAGGCTAAGGTCACCATAATATGACCAAATACTAATGGCCGACCCCCAGCACCCACATAGAAAGAGGGCCAAAGCCACAATCTCAGGTATCTGTGTTACTGAACCTTTTTCTTCTGGACAACAGGGATGTTCAGGCCCATTGTGCTTTTCCCAGACAGAAGTGGTATGACTTTGTCAAAGAGCAGGATGTACATTGCCCTGCCTGTGAATACAGAGAGAGATTAGACAGGGTCCACGTAGGAGCAAGTTTTTCTCTATAGTCCAACCCTGTCCTGAGCCCCAGGGCAGGGTGAAACTCAATTGCCTTCCCCCCCCCCCAAAAAAAATGTTGAGCCTGTTCCAAGATTGTCATGCCAATAACAATAGCCGTTGGCTGTGCAGCACAAAACAATTTGGAACCAGGCTACCATTTCTTTATCCTAGTGGAACCAGACTGATCTCGCGATAGCTCACATTCTCTTTCACTTCATGTGTGACGAAGTGAAGTAAAATGAAGAGTGAGCGCAGACGCCAGTCTGCTTGACCAGGCTACCATTTTTCTCCAGCCGGTAGGCAAAATACCACCTATGACTGGTCCCAGCCAATAGACAAAAGCGTATTCCAGGAAGGTGTGTCCACTGCAGGGGAACTGGACAGAGAAGGCCATGATTGGGCTGAAAACAGACCCTGATATATGACCCCTGAGATGGGGGAAAAACAGCAAAGGGTGAAGGTTGACATCTCAGTAAGCTAGTTCTTCTCACATTCATATAGGTTACTGTGTACTGCAGGGATCATCAACTAGATTCAGCTTTGACTAGGCCATTCCAATACATTTAAATGTTTCCCCTTAAACCATTCGAGTGTTGCTTTAGCAGTATGCTTAGGGTCATCGTCCTGCTGGAAGGTGAACCTCTGTCCCAGTCTCAAATCTCTGGAAGACTGAAACAGGTTTCCCTCAAGTATTTCCCTGTATTTAGCACCATCCATCATTCCTTCCCAGTCCCTGCCGATGAAAAACATCCCCACAGCATGATGCTGCCACCACCATGATGGTGGTGTTCTCGGGGTGATGAGAGGTGTTGGGTTTGCAGCAGACATTTTCCTTGATGGCCAAAAATCTCAATATAGTGTAATCTGACCAGAGTACCTTCTTCCATATGTTTAGGGAGTCTCCCACATGCCTTTTGGTGAACACCAAACGCATTTGCTAATTTTCTTCTTTAAGCAATGGATTTTTTCAGGCCACTCTTCCATAAAGCCCAGCTCTGTGGAGTTTATGGTTTCAAGTGGTTCTATGGACAGATACTCCAATCTCCCCTGTGGAGCTTTGCAGCTCCTTCAGGGTTATCTTTGGTCTCTTTGTTGCCTCTCTGATTTATTCCCTCCTTGCCTGGTCCGTAAGTTTTGGTGGGCGGCCCCTCTCTTGGCAGGTTTATTGTGGTGCCATATTCTTTCCATTTTTGAATAATGATTTAATGGTGCTCCGTGGGATGTTCAAAGTTTCTGATATTTTTTTATAACCCAATCCTGATCTGTACTTCTCCACAACTTTGTCCATGACCTGTTTGGAGACCGTCTTGGTCTTCCTGGTGCCGCTTGCGTGGTGGTGCCCCTTGCTTAGTGGTGTTGCAGACTCTGGGGCCTTTCAGAACAGGTGTATATATACAGAGATCATGTGACAGATCATGTGACACTTAGATTGTACACAAGTGGACTTTATTTAACTAATTATGTGACTTCTGAAGGTAATTGGTTGCACAAGATCTTATTTAGGGGCTTCATAGCGAAGGGGGTGAATACATATGCACGCACCACTTTTCAGTTGTTATTTAAAAAAAATATATATATTCTTCACTTCAACAATTTGAACTATTTTGTGTATGTCCATTACATGAAAAATCCAGTTCTATTACAGGTTTTAATGCAACAAAATAGGAAAAACGCCAAGGGGGATGAATACTTTTGTAAGGCACTGTATATATATATATCTCTATTATGCATGGGAATACTTTGGAACAAATTTCCAAATTTAAAATCACTTGGAGCTGATTTGTTGGTGTTTTTACAGTATTTTATGTACAACAATGAGGAGGAAAAAAAGTTTTAAAACTCAGAAAACTTGGGGGGGGCCAAATCAAATCACCCGCGGCCAAAACTAGACTCCCTTATAGTGTAATCTAGTTACGAAAGTTCAATCAGTAAGGCTGGTCTGAATGGATCTTTTCATTCATTTAGTAAACTCATAATTCACATCGCTTCCTATCTCACTCATCAGCATAGCAGGTATTTATATGGTAGTGGTTATAATGATACCTTGTCAGCATAGCAGGTATTTATAAGGTAGTGTCATAATGTTACGCCATCAATTTAGCATCACGTCTCTTACTCCGTTCCTATTAGCAAGGGTGCAGAATGTCATTCCCCTGTTAATTTCAGCCCATGAGCATGGCACATTGCATTTCTGTGTGGGAATTGTTGCTCATTTCGATGGCTTATTTTAGAATTCATGGTTGCTGAGCCGGTAACTGTAGAATTATTTGCGCAGCTCGATGCAAGGGTGCTCCCCGGATACTCGGACCGATCATCATTGTCTGCTGTATTTTAATTTGCTGGGGATAGCTCTCATCTCCCAGCTCAGTCAAGCACACGACTGTTGGCTTCTTGCCCAGCCGACGTTTGCCACTTAAGGATCACTTGTCCCTGGAGGCATATTGATTCCCTCATCATTCTGGCGGCATGTCTAGCCTTCATCGAATGTTAATATAAATTAATTCACTTCAACTATCAGATCCAGATGGAGCATTGTAAATGCACGTTTACAAATAGTCTCCAAGGCATTTTTAGACCCACTAGGACAGTCTGATTAACAATATGTTGTCTTGTGTCACATTGCATATTGAAGGAAGTGCACGGAGATATCCAAATATATCAGTGCTTATATAGGTCTTTCTATAAATAAAGGGCCAAATATGTGACATCAGGGTCACATTTTAAAAATGGTTTGTTATGGTTTTCCTGCAGCTTCACATGTTAAGTTACAGGAATAAGAGTCTAGATAAGGCAAAATGAGACAATAACTCTGAGCAACAACAAAACATCTACACGTCATTCAAAATGTCACATGAAACATGGACACAGCATGTTTCTTTGTCATGCCTAGTAGCCAGGTCTGTTTGTGTGTGTATATGTGTGAAAACTATATATCACATTCTTGCGTACCCTGTTCTTGTTTCCTCCACTCCTTGCCTCTTCTTGAAAGTGCATTGGAGCCCGAAGGGGTGGAACCTTCCCTCTTCTCCCCCAATGTGCTTTGAGAGGGAGGTGAGGAAACAAGGGGAGAATCACAATTGCATTCCTTCATTCCTCACGTCCTCTCTCATCGCCTCCTTCTCAAAACCCATTGAAAAAGGTGAGAGGGGAGGGACCTCTGACCTTATCATCCAATGGGTTTTGAGAAGTAGATGCGGAGAGAGGATGCAATGAATCAAATTAATGCAATTGAGATTCTGTCAAGGACAGAGGAAGCAAGTGTTTAAAGAGGAAGCCAGTGTATTAAAATGTTTTGACAGTGCCAGACTGACTGACTGACTGAGGTACCATAATACTCATGGCCTGTCCAGAAACAACCCCAAGCCCCTACTGCCCAGAGTCTAGACACTTGTGGAGATCTGAGAGTGATTGATGGGTGGTGACATGGTGAGAGCTCCACCTTACCCTCTGATTGTCTTGGTGGAATTTTGGCAGAATTGCCTACCTACACCTGTCCAATTCTCTCAGATCTCCACAAGTGTCTAGGGGTATGGGCTAAGGGTTGTTTCTGGACAGGACCCCAAAACCCTTTCGGGTGTGTGGTGGACCTACAGCACGACACGTGAGGCATTGGTTGGATTTAATTAATTTGAATTCCATTGCTATACACACAGATTTACACATGTGTAAACTGGACACAGCCATGGCACCCTATAAGGCTGGTCTGCTGTAAACAGTGAAAGGTTATATTTACAGTTGAAGTCAGAAGTTTACATACACCTTAGCCAAGTACATTTAAACTCAGTTTTTCACAATTCCTGACATTTAATCCTAGTAAGAATTCCCTGTCTTAGGTCAGTTAGGATCACCACTTTATTTTAAGAATTTGAAATGTCAGAATAATAGTAGAGAGAATAATTTCAGCTTGTATTTCTTTCATCACATTCTCAGTGGGTCAGAAGTTTACATACACTAAATTAGTATTTGGTAGCATTGCCTTTAAATTGTTTAACTTGGGTCAAACGTTTTGCGTAGCCTTCCACAAGCTTCCCACAATAAGTTGGGTGAATTTTGGCCCATTCCTCCAGACAGAGCTGGTGTATCTAAGTCAGGTTTGCAGGCCTCCTTGCTCGCACACACTTTTTCAGTTCTGCCCACACATTTTCTATAGGATTGAGGTGAGGGCTTTGTGATGGCCACTCCAATACCTTGACTTTGTTGTCCTTGAGCCAATTTGCCACAACTTTGGAAGTATGCTTGGGGTCATTGTCCATTTGGAAGACCCATTTGCGACCAAGCTTTAACTTCCTGACTGATGTCTTGAAATGTTGCTTCAATATATCCACATAATTTTCCTACCTCATGATGCCATCTATTTTGTGAAGTGCAGCAGTCCCTCCTGCAGCAAAGCACCCCCACAACATGATGCTGCCACCCCCGTGCTTCACGGTTGGGATGGTGTTCTTCGGCTTGCAAGCCTCCCCCTTTTTCCTCCAAACATAACGATGGTCATTATGGCCAAACAGTTCTATTTTTGTTTCATCAGACAAGAGGACATTTCTCCAAAAAGTACGATCTTTGTCCCCATGTGCAGTTGCAAACCGTAGTCTGGCTTTTTATGGCAGTTTTGGAGCAGTGGCTTCTTCCTTGCTGAGTGGCCTTTCAGGTTATGTCGATATAGGACTCGTTTTACTGTGGATACAGATACTTTTGTACCTGTTTCCTCCAGCATCTTCACAAGGTCCTTTGCTGTTCTGGGATTGATTTGCACTTTTCGCACCAAAGTACGTTAATCTCTAGGAAACAGAACACGTCTCCTTCCTGAGCGGTATGACTGCTGCGTGGTCCCATGGTGTTTATACTTGCGTACTATTGTTTGTACAGATGAACGTGGAAGCTTCAGGCGTTTGGAAATTGCTCCCAAGGATGAACCAGACTTGTGGAGGTCTACCATTTTTTTTTTCTCAGGTCTTGGCTGATTTCTTTTGATTTTCCCATGATGTCAAGCAAAGAGGCACTGAGTTTGAAGGTAGGCCTTGAAATACGTCCACAGGTACACCTCCAATTTTCCATGCTGTTTAAAGGCACAGTCAACTTAGTGTATGTAAACTTCTGACCCACTGGAATTGTGATACAGTGAATTATAAGTGGAATAATCTGTCGGTAAACAATTGTTGGAAAAATTACTTGTGTCATGCACAAAGTAGATGTCCTAACCGACTTGCCAAAACTATAGTTTGTTAACAAGAAATGTGTGGAGTGGTTAAAAAATGAGTTTTTTAGTTTTAATGACTCAACCTAAGTGTATGTGAACTTCCGACTTCAACTGTGTCTTCTATTCACACCCTTGCTTCATTCCAGCTAGTTAGATATGCAACCACTGACTAGCTATAGCTAGGGCATATCTCTTGTCTTGCAATAGATACTGTTGTTTTGGCGGTATAGCATCTTTTAATAAGATTACCAATGGTTAGCTAGGTAGCTAGGGTATATCAGTCAGCTAACCATTTACAGTAACAGCGGTTCATTAATCAGTCAATTCACACTAAATCTTATACAGACATTTTGAAATCATATCTTGACACCGTGGCACGGTATGGGCAGGTATTAATCAATAAATTAATAGATAATAGATTAATAGAATGGAAGGGTGACCTTCTTCGAAAGGACGTGTGTTGGTTGTGCACTTGACCAGGTATTCCACATTTAACTCCGCCCTTATTTGAACATTGAAATATCAAGCAGTTTTTGGGTTTGATGTGCAAAAAAAAAAACACACAAAAAAGTGACTACACAGACCTCACAAAAAAGTGACTACACAGTTTTCACATTCCCGATTGCTCCATTTTCACTCAGATAACAAACGATCCGTAATCTTACCTCAGGAATCTTGACTTAATGTTGTCCACAAATTAGGCTTTTGATCACGGTAACAGCAGACACCAAAATGTTCCGTTAATCCTCGAGATTAACATTAATTCCTGCACTTTGGCTGTTGTTAAATCGCATGCAGTATCACACAAGCTCTTTATTACTTGACTGTCATTGAGAAAATCCTTTCCTGAATCAGCTGATGTTGCATGATAATGTCCCCACATAACTAAACAGCTAGACATCAAACGCGCATCAAACAACTATTATGCGTAAAAATTGAAGAACCCTGTTAATGACAGTATTTTGTTTTATTAATTATATTAAAGTTACTATTTCTGTTTGAAGCATTGGATTTTGCAATCACATTCTTTTTTATATGTGTGCCCTTGAAAACAGTTTTCACACCGTAACATAAGGAGATAGGAAATGTTACAAGGTCACAGTTCACTTTCGAGATCTCCATGCAAAAGAAAGCATAATCCAGGAATTTTACAGGATCAAGGTTAAAGTGTAATTGAATTGTTAAATGCTTAGTTTATGATATAACAACAGTATAATACATTTAAGGAAAGAAAGGTAGTGTTTTATGTCACAATTGTTGCCAAATCTGTGAAGATTTCAAGCATGAGAAAGCAATAAAACATAGGTTTTGATTGAACTCATGCATTATATTCAATGTATTTATGTTCCTCCTTTATATCTTAATGTATTCCAAACAGTTGTCCACTAAAATAAATGCTCATTGGTACCGTAGTTTATAGAGACCCATATATGCTGCTGGTAGTGGCTCGCAAGTATAATCCATGTTTAGTCCAGTGGCTAATTCCCAAGAGGATGTATTTCACAGGAGAAAGCCTCAGAGCGAGTGAAACAGTGCCCCTCTGTCTCTGTATGTGTAGCCCATCTACACTACATTACCAAAAGTATGTGGACACCTGCTAGTTGAACATCTCATTCCAAAATCATGGGCATTAATACTGAGTTGGTTCCCCCTTTGCTGCTATAGTTATCTGGGCTCTGAGGTACCAGAACACATTGAGAAAAAAAGTGTCAAACACAACATAGCAGTACAGCAGACTGAGTAAACAGCCAAGTAGCCTATCTATGGTGGTGAAACAGACAGCTCTCTCCAAGGTGCTGATTAATTCAAAGTATTTTAGACGTCACTGCAGTATGCCCAAATACTTGAGTATAGCTGCGGTCCAAATTTCTTATACCCTAATTTTCTAGACATAAATGGACAGCAACATTTTTAGACGACACTGCAGAACAACCTCCATATGCATATGCACACATACTCAGCTGTGGGGCTTACATTGTATTTCATTCAATTTTCAAGACATTAATGAAGCAGTAGAACAAATATCACACTATCGGAATATAACTTCATATACAGTCGTGGCCCAAAGTTTTGAGAATGACACAAATATTAATTTCCACAAAGTTTGCTGCTTCAGTGTCTTTAGATGTTTTTGTCAGATGTTACTATGGAATACTGAAGTATAATTACAAGCATTTCATAAGTGTCAAAGGCTTTTATTGACAATTACATGAAGTTGATGCAAAGAGTCAATATTTGCAGTGATGACCCTTCTTTTTAAAGACCTCTACAATCCGCCCTGGCATGCTGTCAAATAACTTCTGGGCCACATCCTGACTGATGGCAGCCCATTCTTGCATAATCAATGCTTGGAGTTTGTCAGAATTTGTGGGTTTTTGTTTGTCCACACGCCTCTTGAGGATTGACCACAAATTCTCAATGGGATTAAGGTCTGGGGAGTTTCCTGGCCATGGACCCAAAGTATCGATGTTTTGTTCCCCGAGCCACTTAGTTATAACTTTTGCCTTATGGCAAGGTGCTCCATCATGCTGGAAAATGCATTGTTCGTCACCAAACTGTTCCTGGATGGTTGGGAGAAGTTGCTCTCGGAGGATGTTTTGGTACCATACTTTATTTATGGCTGTGTTCTTAGGCAAAATTGTGAGTGAGCCCACTGCCTTGGCTGAGAAGCAACCCCACACATGAATGGTCTCAGGATGCTTTACTGTTGGCATGATACAGGACTGATGGTAGCGCTCACCTTGTCTTCTCCGGACAAGCTTTTTCCGGATGCCCCAAACAATCGGAAAGGGGATTCATCAGAGAAAATGACTTTACCCCAGTCCTCAGCAGTCCAATCCCTGTACCTTTTGCAGAATATCAGTCTGTCCCTGATGTTTTTCCTTGAGAGAAGTGGCTTCTTTCCTGCCCTTCTTGACACCAGGCCATCCTCCAAAAGTCTTCGCCTCACTGTGCGTGCAGATGCACTCACACCTGCCTGCTGCCATTCCTGAGCAAGCTCTGTACTGGTGGTGCCCCGATCCCGCAGCTGAATCAACTTTAGGAGACNCCTTTTTGTGCAAAGCAATGATGACGGCACGTGTTTCCTTAAAGGTAACCATGGTTGACAGAGGAAGAACAATGATTCCAAGCACCACCCTCCTTTTGAAGCTTCCAGTCTGTTATTCGAACTCAATCAGCATGACAGAGTGATCTCCAGCCTTGTCCTCGTCAACACTCACACCTGTGTTAACAAGAGAATCACTGACATGATGTCAGCTGGTCCTTTTGTGGCAGGGCTGAAATGCAATGGAAATGTTTTTTGGGGATTCAGTTCATTTGCATGGTAAAGAGGGACTTTGCAATTAATTGCAATTCATCTGATCACTCTTCATGGCATTCTGGAGTATATGCAAATTGCCATCATACAAACTGAGGCAGCAGACTTTGTGAAAATTAATATTTGTGTCATTCTCAAAACTTTTGGCCACGACTGTACAATAAATCAATGTAGGCTACAGCAGAACACACATATGAGAATATATAGGCCTCCTGCCTATGTGATAATATGAAGCACATATTCAGATTTCCTTCACAGTACAGAACAAATTTGCAAAGAAAAAAGAAAATCCTACCTTAATTTTCAAAACCTCCCATGTCAAGTCCATTTAACTCATGAGAGTCAATTTCTTGCTCAGAGCCATGAGCGGGCCTGTGGCTTTGACATTTAGCCTCCTAAGGCTGTTTGGAAGACTGGCTGTAGAGTCTATTTTGTTTTGTGTTAACTATAACCTTGGTGTCCTCTTTAGCCTTGTCTACAAGCCTTGCTGCCACCAAATGTGCCTTGGTTCGGGTATGTTCAAAAACCTTTTTTCTGAGGGCTCTTTGTTTTTTGTTTTTTACGTCTGAGTCAGAGGATGTTAACGAACTGTACATTCCACCCACTCCTTTGCTAGTTTAATCCCTCCAGTCATTTCTAGACCCATATCTCTCAACCTTTTTGTATGTTGTACAGCTCAACTTTGAATTCTGCATGACAATCCAGGGGTTATACATTTGCTTGTTCTTGAACTACAAATTGCACTTGACCCGAGCACTTCGTTGGTGGATGCACTGCCCCCTTCCCCCCAGCTCCCTGTCTCCCTCTCTCCTGCTGGCACAAATTTAGCACTTCCCAGACCATTATTCCTCCTCTATCAAACTTTACAGTTGGCAGCATTCTCCTGGCATCCCCCAAACCCAGGTTTGTCCATTGGCCTGCCAGATCACTCCAGAGAATGTGTTTCCACTGCTCCAGAGTCCAATGGTGGCAAGCTTTAAATTACTCCAGCCGACGCTTGGCATTGCGCATGGTGATCTTAGGCTTGTGTACCAACGAACAGTTATTGTGCTGACATTGCTTCCAGAAGCAGTTTGGAACTCGGTAGTGCTTCAGTACTCGGCGGTCACGTTCTATGACCTTGTGTGGCCTACCACTTCACTGTTGAGCCGTTGTTACTCTTAGACATTTCCACTTCACAATAACAGCACTTACAGTTGATAGGTGCAGCTCTCACAGGGCAGAAATTTGACAAACTGACTTGTTAGAAAGGTGGAATCCTATGACAGTGCCACGTTGAATGTCCCTGAGCTCTTCAGTAAGGCCATTCTACTGCCACTGTTTGTCTATGAAAATTGCATGGCTGTGTGCTTGATTGTATACACCTGTCAGCAACGGGTGTGGATGAAATGGCCATATCTACTCATTTGAAACGGTGTCCACATGCTTTTGTATATATATTGTATCTGATGGTGTCAGTTTTTTTATCCAATCAAAATACACCAGAGCAGTCCTCAACACTGGGGCCCCACAAGGGTGCGTTCTCAGCCCTCTCCTGTACTCCCTGTTTACCCATGACTGCGTGGCCAAGCACGCATCCAACTCAATCATCAAGTTTGCTGAAGACACTACAGTGGTAGGCTTGATTACCAACAACGACGAGACGGCCTACAGAGAGGAGGTGAGGGCCCTCGGAGTGTGGTGTCAGGAAAATAACCTCTCACTCAATGTCAGCAAAACAAAGGAGATGATCGTGGACTTCAGGAAACAGGAGAGGGAGCACCCCCCTATCCACATCGAGGGGACAGTAGTGGAGAAGGTGGAAAGTTTTAAGTTCCTCGGCGTACACATCACGGACAAACTGAATTGGTCCACCCACACAGACAGCGTGGTGAAGAAGGCGCAACAGCGCCTCTTCAACCTCAGGAGGCTGAAGAAATTCGGCTTGTCACCAAAATCACTCACAAACTTTTACAGATGCACAATCGAGAGCATCCTGTCGGGCTGTATCACCGCCTGGTACGGCAACTGCTCCGCCCACAACCGTAAGGCTCTCCAGAGGGTAGTGAGGACTGCACAGCGCATCACCGGGGGTAAACTAAACTTTATTAATAAATGTTATAGTTAATTGTGCACTCTCCTCAAACAATAGCATGGTATTCTTTCACTGTAATAGCTACTGTAAATTGAACAGTGCAGTTAGATTAACAATAATTTAAGCTTTCTGCCCATATCAGATATATCTATGTCCTGTGATTTTTTTTTTGTTACTTACAACCTCATGCTAATCACATTAGCCTACATTAACTCAACCGTCCCATGGGGGGACACCAATCCCGCTTAATATAACTTTTTCTTCAGCACTTTTGAAATGTACAGTGACAGAATTCAGAACATGGGCCGTTCTTACAGTGTTCTCCCTGTACACCAAGTCAGAACAGTAGGATAAATAAAGGGGGCATATAGCAGACAACGAAAGCTCTTACAATATTCAATGATTACATTTCTCTAAAACAGGTTATAAGCTACATGTGCACCACCAAGTCAGAACAGTAGGTGAAATTTAGAGGGGAAAACTATTAGGGTGAGGCACATGGGCTACTAAAAGCTTACTACACAACATACACTTAGTATTACTTTTTTAACTACAGTACACATATCTCCCTGGCATATTACATAATTTATGCAGCAGCGTACAATACATTTTTGGACTCACCTTGTTGTGTTGTGCTCACTTGAACAGGAAGGAGGTACACATTTTGTGGTCAAATTTTGTCATCAAACTTTGTCATCAAAGTCTGGCATTCTCTGGATTTATGGTGCTTTCAAGACAACTGGGAACTCGGAACGTTCCCAGTCGAAACATGATGACGTCAGTGATCTTCAGGTCGTAGCTCAGTAAAGAGGCTTGAGTTCCCAACTTACATTTCCGAGTTGGATGACCGTTCGAAACGTATTTTACCATTCGGAGCTCATTTTTTTCTGAGTTCCCAATTTTCTTGAACTCACGGAAGTCAGATTTCCCAGTTCTGAGTTAACAGTTGTTTTGACGTGCGGCAGAAATCCTTTTGGATTGACAGCATGGCCAATGTTGAATATTTATAACTTTAAACTTGGAAAAGTGACCCTTAACCCAGACTTGGAACCACACAGCCACTCCACTAAATAGCAGGATAGTGATTGCTTTGCAATGCTTGCAGTTAGCCACTGATTCCTTCCAAACCACTCATTAATTTGCGATTCACAGACTGTGTGTATGAGTATCTTATATTATAATTTTTGCTTGTTAGTAAATAAATAATCAGCTCAATTGGTGTGGTACGGATTTATTTCGTGAAACTCGTGTTTGTGCAGATTCCCGGATTATGCGACGTTCAGAATGAGACTGTAGAGGAAATTAATTAATTAGCGACTGTTGTAAAATCAATATTCTGATAGTTAATTTAGAAGCTCAATAAAGCCACACTTTCCCATGGTGCGCCAGGATACTGAGTTAATAATTACCTGATTCAATAAATCACGTAATTATAACAGTTAATCATTCGATGAACAGGAGTCGTCACATGAATCAATCCAACGTTACGACACTAGGTATTCCCCTTTCCCTAAATGACGGGTCGCCAGTGACTGTATGAGTCATAGACCGTTTTGGCAACATGAAAGAGGGGAGGATGGCATTGGAATTCACACTACTTTTTGAAAAAAAAAAAACATATGGGTGACGTGGCAATCATTTTCTTTTTTGGCATCAGACCTGCCTAATTCTCAATTGAAACATATTTTTGTTTAATAGGATAAATTACACATCAAATCAAATGTATTTATAAAGCCCTTCTTACATCAGCTGATGTCACAGAGTGCTGTACAGAAACCCAGCCTAAAACCCCAAACAGCAAGCAATGCAAGTGTCAAAGCACGGTGGTTAGGAAAAACTCCCTAGAAAGGACAAAACCTAGGAAGAAACCTAGAGAGGAACCAGGCTGTGAGGGGTTGCCAGTCCTCTTCTGGCTGTGCCGGGTGCAGATTATAACAGAACATGAACAAGATTTTAAAATGTTCATAAAACAGGCAGAACAGTTGAAACTGGAGAAGCAGCACGGCCAGGTGGACTGGGGACATTAAGGAGTCATCAGGCCAGGTAGGCCTTGAGGAATGGTCCTAATGCTCAGGTCCTCCTCCGAGAGAGAGAGAAAGAAAGAAAGAAAGAGAGAGAGATAATTAGAGAGAGCATACTTAAATTCACACAGGACACCAGATAAGAGAGGAGAAATACTCCAGATATAACAGACGGACCCTAGCCCCCCGAAACATAAACTACTGCAGCGTAAATACTGGAGGCTGAGACAGGAGGGGTCGGGAGACACTGTGGCCCCGTCCGACGATACCCCCGGACAGGGCCAAACAGGCAGGATATAACCCCACCCACTCTGCCGAAGCACAGCCCCCACACCACTAGAGGGATATCTCCAACCACCAACTTACCATCCTGAGACAAGGCCGAGTATAGCCCACAACTTGTAGTCTGACATTTCATATTTACATATGATAATTTTTCACAAAGTAGTTTTGATATAGTGAACTACTTTTTCAAAGTAACTTTAGTTAAGTAAACTATATTTTTCTTAATGGTTGCTTTAGTGTAGCTTAACTTCTTCCAGTGTGAAGTAATTGGTAGCTTGGTAAACTATATTTTCAGAGTAGCTTCCCCAACACTGATGCTTAGTTCACATTAAGTACTTTCATAGTTAATAAGTTCGCGCTGAGGCCTTATTAAAGGGCTCAAGTCTTTCAGATTAGGTCATTGCAAGCACTCTGTTTGGTTCATATCACACATACACACTTTCCCAGAACACACTCTCCTTCACAAATGATTCCTCACTTTCAGAAGATTGTCACTGAACATAATTGACCAAGAGGCCTAATACACAAAGCAGAGAAAAGCATTGGTGAGGGACTTGATGTTCCTGCAGTCACTGTGTATCAGGCTGAGCTGTGAGCAAGCAGCTGTTGTGTCCCAGTCAGACTCACTGTGAAGAAGACAGTTCCTCAACCACCCTGTGGAGCAATTCATTGCATGGGCACCACCACTATTAACTCTGACAGGATGTTACTGTTGAAAATGCTAATAAAAAGCATAAGCTGGCGCACACCCAGATACTTTTTTGTGTGTGTAGAGGTGCTGACTAAGGGAGAATAAACTGTAAGCTATAAAAAAAGAGAGTCTCTATATATAAACTCCCAGTAATTTATTGGGTAAACCACCAACGATTCGGCATCACTGTGCCTTCTTCAGGCTAATGTCATGAATGCTTGAACCAGGTTATGTAGACAAACAGTGCAATTAGTGCAACCGAAGACAATAGCGTGTCATAATTATTAGGTTGATTAGAATGAATTGAGTAAAACTGTTAAAAGACAATAGTTTACACAGCATATATAATATATTAGGCTATTGTTATCATATGGATAATTATTTTCTTTAATTCATTTTTTACTTAAACTGCATTGTTGGTTAAGGGCTTGTAAGTAAGCATTTCACTGTAAGGTCTACACCTGTTGTATTCGGCTCATGTGACAAATACAATTTGATTTGATTTGAATGCTGCAATTCACAATTGCTGTTTAAATAAGTGCCTCCAAATAACACACATTGTTGAAGAAAAGTTTCAAATTAGATCACGCTGCAGATGATATCAGTTTTATGGTATTTTTTGCAGATACAGTGCCTTTGGAAAGTATTCAGACCCCTTGACTTTTTCCACATTTTCTTTACGTTACAGCCTTATTCTAAAATGTATTAAATTGTTTGCCCTCATCAATCTACACACAATACCCCATAATGTCAAAGAAAAAAAAGGTTTTAAGAAATGTTTGCTAATTTGTATGTATTTTTTTACGGAAAAATGACATTTACGTAAGTATTCAGTCCCTTTATTCAGTACTTTGTTGAAGCACCTTTGACAGC
Organism: Hucho hucho; assembly: GCA_003317085.1. Taxonomy (NCBI): domain Eukaryota; kingdom Metazoa; phylum Chordata; class Actinopteri; order Salmoniformes; family Salmonidae; genus Hucho; species Hucho hucho. Next base: position 263,258 of record QNTS01000567.1, on the reverse strand, counting down.
GATTACAGCCTATTATAGCATCGAGTCATCTTTGGTATGACGCTACAAGCGTGGCACACCTGTATTTGGCCAGTTTCTCCCATTCTTCTCTGCAGATCCTCTCAAACTCTGTCAGGTTGGATGGGGAGACTCGCTGCACAGCTATTATCAGGTCTCTATAGAGATGTAAAACATCCCCACAGCATGATTCTGCCACCACCATGCTTCACTGTAGGGATAGTGCCAGGTTTCCTCCAGATGTGACGCTTGGCATTCAGGCCAAATAGTTCAATCTTGATTTCATCAGACCAGAGAATCTTGTAAGGTTAGGATTGAGGGAGGGGAAACTTCACCCCGGTGAGGATCAAATGGCCCATGTACATGGAACAGGTGCCTGCTGGTGTCACACAGGTCTTACTGGGTTACCTCTGGAGCAGCTTCAAACAACTTCAAACGCACCTCATATACTTCAAACACTAGCAGAGAACAGACAGATATCCAACAGGGTTTTCCCTGAGACTTGGCAGTAGACTCCTATAGTACTGTCTAAAATGACATATTTCATGGTTAGAGTCTTAATAAACCACTGTTGGCGACATAACTATGTAGCCTTCTAATGGATCCATTTCAGCTAGATAGGACACCGTAAATAACAATGATTGGCTAATCAACAATAAGCCATATACATTGAGTGTACAGAACATTAGGAACACCTGCTCTTTCCGTGAATAGACTGACAAGGTGAAAGCTTTGATAGATTATTGATGTCACTTAAATCCACTTAAAGAAGGATTTTTAAGCCTTGAGACAATAGTGGAGGTGTCATAATACCCATAAAACAAAGCGGTCAAACAGGGAAATGGTTCCAATCGTTTTTCCACCATACAGTACATTTTTAGAAACACTTAAAATAAGGGTCGTGCTTTGTGTAGGCTTACCCGGCGTGTTTTTTATAACCATGTAAATCTCTCTTGTACAAGGTGACTTTTATCAACATATTTGGCTTTATTTACTCTTAGATTTGAAAATGCTTATAAGCATCAAAGTAGACATCATGCAAGACTACAAATCCCTGCAAGCTCCTGCACATCATATCTAGATGACACCTTTGCTAAAATGTATTGTACCAAAACTTGCACAAGACAGTTCACAACCTTGTAAATTGAAATACATTTTATTATTTACTACATTTAGATAGTTAATCCAGAGATTTACATTTTAGCAGATGCTCTTATCCAGAGCAATTTACAGTAGTGAATCCACACATTGTAATCGAACCCACAAACCTGGTGTTGCAAGTGCTATTCTCTACCAACTGAGCCACATGAGAAGCTTTACCCCGGAGCGGATGAAATGGGCCATGTACATGGAACAGGTGACTGATTCTTACCTTTGCCTTGATTCGTCAGTCTCGTCCAGATCATCATGACATTTGTAGTTCTTGATCATAGCCACACTAGCAGATAATTAGCATTTTATTTGTTGGGGGTAAATACAGGCAAATATACTGAGAAAAGTCACCTTGTCTTAGGGAGATTTACACAGTTATCAAAACATCACGCCAGGGTAAGCCTACATGAAACACAGCCCGTTTCTAAAATCCCCTATGGGAAAAATGAATGGTGGAAAAATGATTGGAACCATTTCCCCACTAGGTTTTGTGGGTATTATGACTCATACTGTAGTACTCAACTGTGACATGGATTGTGTATGTGTGCCATTCAGAGGGTGAATGGCCAAGACAAAAGATTTAAGTGCCTGGAGTCGATGCCCCGATGAATCGAGGCTGTTCCGAGGGCAAAAGGGGGTGCAACTCAATATTGGGAAGGTGTTCCTAATGTTTTGTACACTGTGTATGTTAAATTTGCAATTGCATTTTGCTGAACTTTCGAACAGAATGTGCATGTTTGTCAGCAAGTCAGCATGTGTTTGCATGCTTTATGCCCAAATCCATTTAACTGGTTGATTTTATATGTGCGCACACATACACCATCCACATCTTTGTTTGGTCGAACGGTTAATTAATTGATGGCCTTGTCGGGTCCTTACTTCAGGCCTGTCCCTCACGCCCATGGATGGAGGTCTCCTCATTATTCTGTTGGGGTAATATAATGAAATAGAATATAACTTTATTTGCCTTTGAAATGGAAGAAACTTTCCTCTTGTCACTACTCTTGGGGTGAGAATAGAATATAACTTTTCCTCTTAGGGTGATAGAATAGAATAGAATTTTATTTGCCCTCATAATGTGGGCCGGAAGCAACAGCAAAAAAATGCAATTGCTCCCAGCCTGGCAGTGGTCTTCTTGATGTGTTCATATCAACTCAAAAAAAATAATGGGATGATGGCTACTCTTTGAGTGAACAAACTGTCTTGTAAGAGTTGATCAATCACATTGTTACTATTCAGTGCAGTCTCGACTTGGCCTCTGTGCAGCCCACACCCATTGAGAGATGAGACAAAAATATTTCTCAATAGTCTTCCCAGTGTCTGTGACCTTTGTCACGGTACATAGAGTACAGCACAGTGGGAGGGGTTCCTTTCCTCCCTGTAGTGTCCGGGCATTGTTCTGGGCTCATATTCACCAAGCGTCTCAAAGTAGGAGTGCTGATCTCTAATCAGTTTTGCCTTAATAGATTATAATGAATCAGATTATTATGGACAGGTAGGGCCTGATCCTAGATCAGCACTCCTACTCTGAGATGCTTGAAAAATACGAGCCCTGTACTCTAACAATTGTTTACAAACAGATCATTTCACTTATAATTCACTGTATCACAATTCCAGGTCAGAAGTTTGTGCCTTTAAACAGCATGGAAAATACCAGAAAATGATGTCATGGCTTTAGAAGCTTCTGATAGGCTGTGGATGTATTTCAAGGCCTACCTTCAAACTCAGTGCCTCTTTGCTTGACATCATGGGAAAATCAAAAGAAATCAGCCCCAAATTGTAGACCTCCACAAGTCCGGTTCATCTTTGGGAGCAATTTCCAAACGCCTGAAGGTACCACGTTCATCTGTACAAACAATAGTATGCAAGTATAAACACCATGGGACCACGCAGCCGTCATACCGCTCAGGAAGGAGACGCGTTCTGTCTCCTAGAGATGAACGTACTTTGGTGCGAAAAGTGCAAATCAATCCCAGAACAACAGCAAAGGACCTTGTGAAGATGCTGGTGGAAACAGGTACAAAGGTATCTATATCCACAGTAAAACGAGTCCTATATTGACATAACCTGAAGAGCCGCTCAGCAAGGAAGAAGCCGCTGCTCCAAAACCGCCATAAAAAAGCCAGACTACAGGTTGCAACTGCACATGGGGATGAAGATCGTACTTTTTGGAGAAATGTCCTCTGATCTGATGAAACAAAAATATAACTGTTTGGCCATAATGACCATTGTTATGTTTGAAGGAAAAAGGGGGAGGCTTGCAAGCCGAAGAACACCATCCCAACCGTGAAGCACGGGGGTGGCAGCATCATGTTGTGGGGGTGCTTTGCTGCAAGAGGGACTGGTGCACTTCACAAAATAGATGGCATCATGAGGCAGGAAAATTATGTGGATATGTTGAAGCAACATCTCAAGACGTCAGTCAGGAAGTTAAAGCTTGGTCGCAAATGGGTCTTCCAAATGGACAATGACCCCAAGCATACTTCCAAAGTTGTGGCAAAATGGCTTAAGGACAACAAAGCCATCACAAAGCCCTGACCTCATTCCTATAGAAAGTTTGTGGGCAGAACTGAAAAAGTGTGACTCAGTTACACCAGCTCTGTCAGGAGGAATGGGCCAAAATTCACCCAACTTATTGTGGGAAGCTTGTGGAAGGCTACCCAAAACGTTTGACCCAAGTTAAACAATTTAAAGGCAATGCTACCAAATACTAATTGAGTGTATGTAAACTTCTGACCCACTGGGAATGTGATGAAAGAAATAAAACCTGAAAGAAATAATTCTCTCTACTATTACTCTGACATTTCACATTCTTAAAATAAAGTGGTGATCCTAACTGACCTAAAACAGGGACTTTTTACTAGGATTAAATGTCAGGACTTGTGAAAAACTGAGTTTAAATGTATTTTTTTTACACATAAGTAAAATACAGTGTACAAAACATTAAGGACACCTTACTAATATCACATTGCACTCCTCCCCCCTTTACCCTCAGAACAGCCTCAGTTTGTCGGGTCATGGACTCTACAAGCTGTCAAAAGCATTCCACAGGGATGTTGGCCCATGTTGACTCCAATGCTTCCCACAGTTGTGCCAAGTTGGCTAGATGTCCTTTACATGGTGGACCATTCTTGATGCAGTGTGAAAAACCCAGCCGCGTTGCCGTTTTTGACACAAACCGGTGCACCTGTCACCTACTACCATACCCCGTTCAAAGGCACTTAAATATTTTGTCTTGCCCATTCACCCTCTGAATGGCACATATAGACAACCTATGTCTCAATTGTCTCAAGGCTTAAAAATAAAATAACTGTCTCCTCCCCTTCATCTACACTGATTGAAGTGGGTTTAGCAAGTGACATCAATAAGGGATCATACATTTCATCTGCATTCACCTGGTCAGTCTATGTCATGGAAAGAGCAGGCATCCTTAATGTTTTGTAAACTCAGTTTATATCCACTTGAACTATGTGTCCACCAGACTTGGGCTCAATTCAGAATTTTGGAATTGACTTCTATCCAATGTATGAGTTGAAATTCGAATTGAATTAGCCCCACCCCACAGAATGTAGATTTTGAATTTGAGTTTGAGTGACAGAAAATGCTCAATGAAAATCAATTGTGTTAACAATATTTTATATACAGTGAGGGAAAAAAGTATTTGATCCCCTGCTGATTTTGTACGTTTGCCCACTGACAAAGAAATGATCAGTCTATAATTTCAATGGTAGGTTTATTTGAACAGTGAGAGACAGAATAACAACAAAAAAGGGATGGTGTTCTTGGGGTCATAGGCAGCATTCCTCCTCCTCCAAACACGGCGAGTTGAGTTGATGCCAAAGAGCTCCATTTTGGTCTCATCTGACCACAACACTTTCACCCAGTTGTCCTCTGAATCATTCAGATGTTCATTGGCAAACTTCAGACGGGCATGTATATGTGCTTTCTTGAGCAGGGGGACCTTGCGGGCGCTGCAGGATTTCAGTCCTTCACGGCGTAGTGTGTTACCAATTGTTTTCTTGGTGACTATGGTCCCAGCTGCCTTGAGATCATTGACAAGATCCTCCCGTGTAGTTCTGGGCTGATTCCTCACCGTTCTCATGATCATTGCAACTCCACGAGGTGAGATCTTGCGTGGAGCCCCAGGCCGAGGGAGATTGACAGTTCTTTTGTGTTTCTTCCATTTGCGAATAATCGCACCAACTGTTGTCACCTTCTCACCAAGCTGCTTGGCGATGGTCTTGTAGCCCATTCCAGCCTTGTGTAGGTCTACAATCTTATCCCTGACATGCTTGGAGAGCTCTTTGGTCTTGGCCATGGTGGAGAGTTTGGAATCTGATTGATTGATTGCTTCTGTGGACAGGTGTCTTTTATACAGGTAACAAGGTGAGATTAGGAGCACTCCCTTTAAGAGTGTGCTCATAATATCAGCTCGTATTCCAGCATGACAATGACCCAAGCCTAGCCAGTCTCCAGACCTTAATCCCATAGAAAATCTGTGGAGGGAGCTGAAGGTTCGAGTTGCCAAACGTCAGCCTCGAAACCTTAATGACTTGGAGAAGATCTGCAAAGAGGAGTGGGACAAAATCCCTGTGTGCAAACCTGGTGGCCAACTACAAGAAACGTCTGACCTCTGTGATTGCCAACAAGGGTTTTGCCACCAAGTACTAAGTCATGTTTTGCAGAGGGGTCAAATACTTATTTCCCTCATTAAAATGCAAATCAATTTATAACATTTTTCACATACGTTTTTCTGGACTTTTTTGTTGTTATTCTGTCTCTCACTGTTCAAATAAACCTACCATTAAAATTATAGACTGATCATTTCTTTGTCAGTGGGCAAACGTACAAAATCAGCAGGGGATCAAATACTTTTTTCCCTCACTGTACATGAATGTAACAACATGTTTGATGTTTTACATACAAGATGTACAGTACCACTTAAAAGTTTGGACAGAACTACTCATTTAAGGGTTTTTATTTATTTGTACTATTTTCTACATTGTAGAAAAGTAGTGAAGACATTAAAACTATGAAATAACACATATGGAATCATGTAGTAACCAATAAAGTTTTAAACACAAGTTTTATATTCTACATTCTTCAAAGTAGCCACCCTTTGCCTTGATGACAGCTTCTGAACACTCTTGCCATTCTCTCAACCAGCTTCACCTGGAATGCTTTTCCAACAGTCTTGAAGGAGTTCCCACATATGCTTAGCACTTGTTAGTTGCTTTTCCTTCACTCTGTGGTCCAACTCATCCCAAACCATCTCAATTGGGTTGAGGTCGGGTGATTGTGGAGGCCAGGTCATCTGATGCAGCACTCCATCACTCTCCTTCTTGGTCAAATAGCCCTTACACAGCCTGGAGGTGTGTTGGGTCATTGTCCTGTTGAAAAACTGAACAGTTGATGTTGAGATGTGTCTGTTACTTAAACTCTGTGAAGCATTTATTTGGGCTGCAATTTCTGAGGCTGGTAACTCTAATGAACTTATCCTCTGCAGCAGAGGTAACTCTGGGTCTTCCTTTCCTGTGGCGGTCCTCATGAGAGCCAGTGTCATTATAGCGCTTGATGGTTTTTGCGACTGCACTTGAAGAAACTCAAAGTTCTTGAAATGCTCCGTATTGACTGACCTTTATGTCTTAAAGTAATGATGGACTGTCGTTTCTCTTTGCTTATTTGAGCTGTTCTTGCCATAATATGGACTTGGTCTTTTACCAAATAGTGCTATCTTCTGTATACTACCTCTACCTTGTCACAACACAACTGATTGGCTCAAATGCGTTAAGAAGGAAAGACATTTCACAAATTAACTTTTAACAAGGCACACCAGTTAATTGAAATGCATTACAGGTGACTACCACATGATGCTGGTTGAGAGAATGTCAAGAGTGTGCAAAGCTGTCATTAAGGCAAATGGTGGCTACTTTGAAGAATCTCAAATGTAAAATATATTTTGGTTACAACATGATTCCATATGTGTTATTTCATAGTTTTGATGTCTTCACTATTATTCTACAATGTAGAAAATAGTAACAGTAAAGGAATGAGTAGGTGTGTCCACATGTTTTGACTGGTACTATATATTTGTATAGACTACCCCTAATATGTAAAATGCATTTGAATTCACTGAATCGGTATCCTGTTTACTACTTCAATTCAAATTTAAGAATTTAATTGGAATTCATGAGGCATTCTTAATTGAATTCTGAATTGAGCCCAACCCTGGTGTCCACTGAATGAACTAGGTCCATGACACCTCTGACTCTAATCTTCAACTCTTATCTCACTATTGGCATAGCTGCCATCGCCATTATTGCCAATCTCTATTAAACATGCCCAGCATATGCTTTGCAATGGAGAAATCGGTTATGAGATTATGGACTATAATCTCGGATTATCTGAGTAATCCGCCCAGTAAATGGCATCTTTCAAAGCACGTCTCTTTATATTTTCATGTCCAGTGCCTTAGGAAAGTATTCAGACCCATTGACTTTTTCCACATTTGGTTACATTACAGCCTTATTCTAAAATATATTAAATAAGACATTTTCCTCATCAATCTACATACAATACTACATAATGAAAAAATGAAAAACGTTTTTTAGAAATTTTTGCAAATATATTAAAATAAAAAAACAGATGCCTTATTTACATAAGTATTCAGACCCTTTGTTATGAGACTCGACATTGAGCTCAGGTGTGTGCATCCTGGTTCCATTGTTCATCCTTGAAATTTTTCTACAACTTGAAATGAGTCCACCGGTGGTAAATTCAATTGATTGGACATGATTTGGAAAGCCACACACTTGTCTATATAAGGTCCCACAGTTGACAGTGCATGTCAGAGCCAAGGCATCTGTCGAGGCACAGATCTGGGGAAGGGTGCCAAAAAATGTCTGCCGCATTGAAGGTCCCGAAGAACACAGTGGCCTCCATCATTCTTAAATGGAAGTTTGGAACCACCAAGCCTCTTCCTAGAGCAGTCCGCCCGGGCAAACTGAGCAATCGGGGGAGAAAGGCCTTGGTCATGGAGGTGAACAAGAACCCGATGGTCACTCTGACAGAGCTCTAGAGTTCCTCTGTTGAGATGGAAGAACCTTCCAGAAGGACAACCATCGATGCAGCACTCCACCAATCAGGCCTTTATGGTAGAGTGACTAGACAGAAGCCACTCCTCAATAAAAGGAACTTGACAGCCCGCTTAGAATTTGTCAAAAAGCACCTAAATACTCTCAGACCATGAGAAACAAGATTCTTTGGTCTGATGAAACCAAGATTGAACTCTTTGGCCTGAATGCCAAGCGTCACATCTGCAGATCGAAATGTAAAGGTAATTTCTGATTGAGCCGACATTACCATGAATGCAGACCCAGCTAACACTGCAACATTGCCTTTACATTTCAATCACCCTTTAACGCTTAACTTCAGCAATACAGATTGAATCCAGCCCTAAATATTAGGTGTAATAATGTTATTATGTTTCAGTAGACATGCTTGGCCTATTATAGTATAACGAGCCTTGCCTAGGTAGGTCAGCTTTGATTCAAGTTATCAAAGCTAGATGATTAGTTGATTATTTGAATGAGATGTGTAGTGCTAGGGCAGAAACCAAAACGTGCACCCCTTGGGGTCCCGAGGGCCGAGTTTAAGAAACCCTGGGTTAACCCTTTTAGGGGGGATTGTAACAGGCTAGGCAAGGTTCGTTACATTATCCACTCCCTGTTTGAGCAGTGTGGTCTGCCTATGGGGGAGACCTGCAATGGGGGTTATACTGTCATTAGCAGAAATTGCTACAATTTTATGGTTTAATTTATTTTGTAAACTAGCCTATTGTTCTTAATTCATAGTGGCCAATAAACAAAAAGATGCACTGAAACCTGCTTTTGGAGTGGTGTGTGTCCACCTTTTCCCTAATGTTGCAGAGTTTGTAATACTCCTTAGGGACCCTTATTTTGAAAGTTGATTATGCCATAGAGTAAAGCTGTAACTTTGCAGACTGAAAAGCTCGATTACAATTTCATTCCATAACCCCTGCCTCCCCAATACACTCTTGAACGCACTCACAAACTCCACGTTTTTTCATACGAAATATAGTAAATTAATAGGGAGACTCGCATTATTGTCCGTAATTAAGAGTCTATAATACTCCACACACTGTCAAGAGATAGGAGTACAGAGTCGGGAAATTGCAATATTGTATCCATCATTATTCAACATCGAAGGACAGTGAGCGTGAAGGTCCAGAAGAAAGGAATTGCCTTCGACTGTACACGAAAGAATATCTCCATTGGCAATAGTTGGCAGTCGACTACTATTAGACATAACAGGGTATCCTAAGTGTTCGTCGTGTGCGTTCGTTAACCGCGAAGAGGAACTGCGCACTGCGGCTTCACCGGGAGGGAAAATCAAGCCAAGGATTTGGGGGAAATCAAACGGAACCCTTTGCTGAGGTAGGCTATTTAAACGAATACAATATCGGATAAAGGATTTAGATAGGGAATACTATCTGCATGCATGTGTGTCATTTATGAGCACTGAATATAACCTATAGACATTCATAACATACGAACTTCAGTTATACAGGATACACGCTGTTATCTCTGGCTCGTTCCCTGAACAGACAGTGTGCAATTCGTCAATATGTTAGAGGATTTCCGATTTTCTGTGTTATAGACCGAGGTAAAGTTGGTTTTATATTCACACATTCGGACATTCAACAGACATTCAACAGACATTCATCAGACATTCAACCAGACATTCAACAGACATTTGCCTAAAGCAATAAAAAAATGTAAAAGTCAATAACTAATTCAGAGTTTGTCACAGAATCATCAAAGTAGATATGATTTATTCTATAAATGTCTAGCATACTTTTACAACCTTTGTTTTGAGGAAAAATTCCAGTTTAGATTTCATAGAAATACATAAAATCTATAAAATGCCATTTAAAGCGGTATAAATCAATAACTAATTCACTGTTTATCACAGAAACATCAAACTATGTGTGATTTATTCTATAAATGTCTAGCATAATTTTACAAACTTTGTTTTGAGGAAATATTCCAGTTTTGATTTTATAGAAATACATAACATCTATAAAATGCAATTTAAAGCTATATAAATCAATAACGTTTTCACTGATTATGACAGAGTAATCAAACTAGGTATGATTTATTCTATAAATGTCTACTATACTTTTACAACATTTGCTTTGAGTAGAAATTCCAGTTTTGATTTGATACATGAAATCTCAAATATTGCTTTTAAAGATGAAGAAATCTAATTCAGTGATTGTCTCAGAAAAAAAGTGAAAATATTCTTTAAAGAAATTTCAAGTGCAATTTGTTCTATATGAAGTTAGACAGTGTTTGCATAAAATTATACCATGTTTACAATCTTAAATTGTATGCCAAATTAATGTTTGAATTTTGAGTACAACAAATCAAATCAAATTTTATTGGTCACATACACATGGTTAGCAGACGTTAATGCGAGTGTAGCGAAATGCTTGTGCTTCTAGTTCCAACAGTGCAGTAATATCTAAAAAGTAATCTAACAATTCCCCAACAACTACCTAATACACTCATCTAACAAGTAATCTAACAATTCCCCAACAACAGAAAGAGAGGCGCTGTTGCGCCTTCTTCACCACACTGTCTGTGTGGGTGGACCATTTCAGTTTGTCTGTGATGTGTATGCCCAGGAACTTAAAACTTTCCACCTTCTCCACTACTGTCCCTTCGATGTGGATAGGGGGGTGCTCCCTCTGCTGTTTCCTGAAGTCCACGATCATCTCCTTTATTTTGTTGACGTTGAGTGAGAGGTTGTTTTCCTGACACCACACTCCGAGGGCCCTCACCTCCTCCCTGTAGGCTGTCTCGACGTTGTTGGTGATCAAGCCCACTACTGTTGTGTCGTCTGCAAACTTAATGATTGAGTTGGAGGCGGTTGGCCACACAGTCATGGGTGAACGGGGAGTACAGGAGAGGGCTGACCACACACCCTTGTGGGGCCCCAGTGTTGAGGGTCAGCGAAATGGAGATGTTGTTTCTTACCTTCACCACCTGGGGGCTGCCCGTCAGAAAGTCCAGGACCCAGTTGCACAGGAAGGGGTTGAGACCCAGGGCCTCCAGCTTGATGATGAGCTTGGAGGGTACTATGGGGTTGAATGCTGAGCTGTAGTCAATGAACCGCATTCTTACATACAGTTGAAGTTGGAAGTTTACATACACTTAGGTTGGAGTCATTAAAACTCGTTTTTCAACCACTCCACAAATGTATTGTTAACAAACTATAGTTTTGGCAAGTCGGTTAGGACATCTACTTTTTTCCAGTGAGTCAGAAGTTTACATACACTAAAGTGACTGTGCCTTTAAACAGCTTGGAAAATTCCAGAAAATGATGTCATGGCTTTAGAAGCTTCTGAAAGGCTAATTGACATCATTTGAGTCAATTGGAGGTGTACCTGTGGATGTATTTCAAGGCCTACCTTCAAACTCAGTGCCTCTTTGCTTGACATCATGGGAAAATCAAAAGAAATCAGCCAAGACCTCAGAATTTTTTTTTAGACCTCCACAAGTCTGGTTTATCCTTGGGAGCAATTTCCAAACGCCTGAAGGTAGGAGGAGTACAAACAATAGTACGCAAGTATAAACACCATGGGACCACGCAGCTGTCATACCGCTCAGGAAGGAGACGCATTCTATCTCCTAGAGATGAATGTACTTTGGTGCGAAAAGTGCAAATCAATCCCAGAACAACAGCAAAAGACCTTGTGAAGATGCTGGAGGAAACGTGTACAAAAGTATCTATATCCACAGTAAAACGAGTCCTATTTCAACATAACCTGAAAGGCCACTAAGCAAGGAAGAAGCCACTGCTCCAAAACCGCCATAAAAAAAGCCAGACTAGGGTTTGCAACTGCACATGGGGTCAAAGATAGTACTTTTTGGAAAAATGTCCTCTTGTCTGATGAAACAAAATAGAACTGTTTGGCCATAATGACCATCGTTATGGAAAAAGCATGTACGAGCAAGGAGGCCTACAAACTGATTCAGTTACACCAGCTCTGTTCACCCAACTTATTGTGGGAAGCTTGTGGAAGGCTACCTGAAACGTTTGACCCAAGTTAAACAATTTAAAGGCAATGCTACGAAATACTAATTGAGTGTATGTAAACTTCTGACCCACTGGGAATGTGATGAAAGAAATAAAAGCTGAAATAAATCATTCTCTCTACTATTATTCCGACATTTCATATTCTTAAAATAAAGTGGGGATCCTAACTGACCTAAGACAGGGAATTATTACTCTGATTAAATGTCAGGAATTGTGAAAAACTGAGTGTGCCAGCAATCTACCTCACCAAGCAAAGTGAGAAGAATAAGAGCACCACATTGAAGCTGCCCAGCAACACCCGTTGGGGTGGTGTTGTCATCAGACCCCAGCCACCCCAAAATTGTCAAAGACCCTAGCCACCCCAGTCATAGACGGTTCTCTCTACTACCGCATGGCAAGCGGTACCGGAGTGCCAAGTCTAGGACAAAAAGGCTTCTCAACAGTTTTTACCCCCAAGCCATAAGACTCCTGAACAGGTAATCAAATGGCTACCCTGACTTTTTGCATTGTGTCACCCCCC